>DWGJ01000231.1:0-37444 GCA_018246895.1 Aspitha aspitha aspitha
AGGTGTGTGAAGTCTACCAATCCGCACTTGGCCCGCGTGGTAGACTATGGCCTAAATCCCTCTCACTATCAGAGGAGACCCGGTCCAGCAGTAGACCATAAAAAGGGTCGAATAAAATATGTATATTTATAGCGGTAATACAGAAATAAAAAAAAACAATATAACTGTGTATTATTTAGCAATACTTTTGTTCAGAGATTTGGGTCAGAAATGCCTAACGTGCGTCCTTATCACTAATCAAAAGGAACATTTCAAATATTTTACCCACGATAATTATTCTATAATTACCAAGAGTTAAATGTCAATGTTATCGTCTCTCGGCCGCGTCACGCGAATCCGTAATCAAGTCTACTAGGCTAAGATGCTCCTTGTGACCTCATAGAAACAAACAAAACAGAAACGAGCACATTGCTTGTCTTGTTTATTAAACGTTATTTACGCACATATTACATAGGAACGTGTTACAAAGCGACATTTTAAATAGGGACATGTTACATAGGGAGGTACATAGTACAATAATAATAGCACATTTTATTCAAAGTCTCTAGTGTATTTGACGAGCTAATTCGTGATTGTTAACATACCTGATTTAAACAGTTTTATTGATAAATATGTAATTTAATAATTTTCATGACAAAACATTTAGTAATTAAATAACGTAACTACCCCATAAAATAGTTATTGACATAAGTCCTTACCTCATCCTTCTTTGTACATATTTCAATACTTTTCGAATCGGATATGACAATACAAAAGTTTAGTACTTCGATTAATAGCATGACAGTTATACGATACTAAAAGTTACAGATTATCATTATAGCGATAATTTTTTTTTCGAAACGGAGTCTAAAATTTTGTTTCCTGGATCATACAGTTTTAGTAAACTGAAAAAAACAAACAAAAATATATTTCTGTTACCCATATTTACAAAATATTAGGTAATTTTGTCTTTCTAAGAGTTTTATCACGCAACACTATTAAATCAGAGGTGATTAATGATTACGTGTTTGCTAAAACGAAGGAAATAAATAGCCACTTATTTTAAAAGTACCATTACAGTTTTATACATTGCCAATATTTGTAATGCAGTTAAATACCAACAATAATTTATTTGCATGTAATTGGTAGATAGGTAGGTACGTATGTACCTACCTGTATCAGATTAGATTAGTTATACGTATCATGTAATAATTACAAAAATGATGTCAAGTAAATAAGTTATTTGAGTGGGCGATATCAGTTAATTCAGGAAGCTTACACCATGATAATATCTTGACATATAAACTTGGTTAATCTTAAGTCAATAATAAATAATAAAAATCACGAATGCGGCTATCAAAATGTTAAAGACTGCCCCGATAAGTGGCGTGTACTGATTTTCTTTAAAAAATTATAAGTTTTGTAGATACGTGTACACTGCTTCTTGCTATGCTACGATTAATACAATCTTTAATTGTTTAGTGTTTACATAGCTTAATGTGCTTGAATTAAAAAGTCGCTTTATTTTCATTTATGTACAATGCGTTTAATAAAAACAAAAATTAGAATATTATGTACTTGTTTTATTATACGACAATTTACAGTTTCTTTCAATATATTTTTTTATAATAGCCTTGCATTTGACTACAAGCTCACAAAGGCATATCTACTAAAAATTTCGAATGTTCAGTTACTTTTAATTTATTTAGAACTAACCTAACTACCATATCAACCATTTGTTTTTGCTGCATGGTCTGTCAAGTTCAACATTTCTGTGGGTGACACGCTGTTGGAAAATTAGTGGCATGCATATTTAACGGCCGAAATACGACTTAACAATAATATAAATCGATACAACGAATTCATATCTCAAAAGCACTCCGAGCCCATTCGGATACGAGTACGGGTATACCCGCTTACCTACATCAATAATTTTCCTGTGTTATATTTTAAACGCCAATTCGTTAGTGACAGTCCGCAACGTAATATCCACTTGGTAGAGTTTGCACAGTAAAAAGCACATTGAAAAGCAAACAAACAGACATTGTAGTAAGTCGAGCGGGTGCGGTGTCCGGTGATGGAGGTCGCTCATTGAGCGCTCGCCAATTGAGATAATGGCCTCAAATGCAGATGATTACTGACCCATTCATTGGAAACTAGCTGTTAGTGCTCGCGGCGTTCGCGATTTACTCTATCCAGGCGCGATAGAGAAAGATAGAGTCACGTCTAGTACAATATATCGAACTAGGTGTGCTTGGGGTATCACCCACATATATAGGTAGGTATAACAAACATGTTATCAATAAATATAGTTTTAATTACTTCTCATAATATCCGTTATCTAACTGTGAAAGTGTTGTCAAAATCAACTAAACCTTTTCGGATACTCACTGAAACACAAAGACAGACGGACAGAAAAATATTAAGGATTTTTTGTAGTTATAAGAAGTCTATACTTTCATACACATCAAGTAAAAAACTGTTATTAACCTTACATTCAGACACCTCTATCTTATTATAATTGTACCTACTATATATTAACAATAAATAGAAGTGGATTGTTTGCACAAGTATGCGTTGCTTCACTTCCCTGTTTGAATGCGTCGAAAATGAATGGGAATATCGAATTGACTTTACAACACGTTCCATTTGTAACAATAGATTTAGACATACTCGTATGTTAGTTAGGGACATACGAGTAGGTGTAGGAAATGTGTGTTGAAATGGTGAGCTCATTTTTAGCATTTTCATAAACCTAATTAATTTTAATTCAACTTTAGCCCAATAAGACTTCATTTGTTTGTCGGTATTTCCCACCGTATTGGCAAGTGTATTAACGTATGTTAATCATAAACACAGAATCGAAATTCTAAAGTTAGTATTTTATTTGTTTAAATGATTTTTTAGTATGTAATTTATACCAACACCAACCGTTATTCACCAGTTTCGATAAGAAAAAGTGAAACATTACACGGTTTGTTTCTAAATTAACGTTAATTTTATAATCTCTTCATTAAAAATATTTAACAAATTGCTTCATTGCAAATATAATAAAAATACTTTACCAAGTTCATTTCGATTTCAATTTTTTTGTAGAAGTTTACAATAATATTCAGATTTACTAAGTGGTTTAGTCGAGAGGGAAATATCATTTTATCTACTTTTATTATCACATCTAGTTAATAGCGACTATTCAAAGTCCCTGCACTAAGTAGGTACATATAAATCTCACCGCAATAAAGAAACAACTGATCATTCCTACATCACAGTTCTGCTGATGTTAGAGGTACAAGATGTTGCTATCGGTCTATTTATATTGGAATTTATCTATTGAATTTTTTAAGACCCTCAAAAATCTCCAGTCCGGTCTAAAGATTTGACTAACGATATCAATTGGGAATGGGATACCATTTGTAAACATTTGCTTATTGCGATAACCACCACAAGAACCTACGCCTTTTCATATCGTTCGCGATCTGAGCCACAAATTTTCCCACACTATAGCATTTTTTCCGTTTTATCGAAAATATGCAAATTTACCTATCCAAGCATTTAAATAAATATCTTAGTTGTGATAGTATAATAACAGAAAATATCACTTTATTAAATTTAAAAAGCCGTTGCTTATCCAAGCGTAGATTAATAGCGCTTACGAAACACTTAATCGAGTCGCACTTAGCTCTGCTTTTTATAAGCAATTTAAATTCAATGCTATTTTAATTTACTACATCGTATTTATTGCAATCGCTGTTATTCGATCAAATGGAAATTAATAAAACCACATTACCCTCTTATACAATAAGAAGCAATTACTGATAGATTATTGTACCGATGAAATAACATGTTGTATAAAGTAGTGAAAGATAACGTAGGTGTGGAAGGTGTGTAAGTGCCTTAATAGCTCCCATTGGAGTTATGTGACGCTTGTCAACTTTTGATGAACAGCTACTTCAAAGATGTAACATTATCTTTTTCACATTAATGACACCTGTCTATGATTGAAGGACCATATTGTACCCAAACTGTTTCAGTACATGTAAATGAATAACCGCTATACTATCTATTGACTGACAAAATGAAAAAGCAGTTTTAATAACTGCTTAATTTAGAGTAACCTATTTATTAGGCCAGAACATGCCTCTAAGTCTCAGAAGAAGCACATCAATTACACTCTCCCGTCAAGTCCTACTTTGGCTTTGATAAAAATAATTCACATTTGGTACATGTATGTAATTTTGTACACTTACACATACTGTTTTACTGACTTTCTCGAACTTTTGTATTTAAACAAAAAACAATAAGTAAACTGAAGGTGATTGCAATGTCAAATAGCAACATGTAGGCACAGTTAAAATCGTATTAATATCTACATCTTGATGTGTTACTGTGTAAAGTGTTCTTGAACAAAACAGATCATCAGGGAGTAAAATAGACTAGTAATATTTGACAGCATCAGTGCGTCCACCTAGAATACACTAAGTTGCAATAATTTGTAGTTCTTGTAATGTAAAAACATAACTTATTCCACGTAAATACTTATATAATATCGATATTCATTCATATCTAAGATGAGATCCTCAAAAATATAGCTACGTTTCCAATAAAATTAGTTCTCGTAATTGAAAAAGTTCTCAACACAATTGTATGTTCAAAATACGCACTAAATTCAACGCAGCATTCAAGTCGCTCATGGGTTAATGATTTACACACGAACTTTCTTCGTAACCAAGATTTACGGTGTCACCCATACAGCTATTTTTGAAGCAGTTCGACTCTCTTCGCGCTTTAATTATAGAATTACAACATGATGAACAATATTTTCGTAGTTTGCCTTGAAACTACAAACACCGAGATAAATAAAATGATTTTTTTGGAACACTAATTACCTGAACGAATGAAATATGAAATTATTTGTACAAATTATCAGTACCTACTGCTTATAAATCAAATTAGCATAATCCTTGACTACATTTACATACGTAGAATAAATAAATGGATTCCGTCTAATACATGCATTAACTGACAGCGTCCAAAATTTAAAAGACAAGCTAAACGAACTGTCAGAATTATTGATATGGAAAATTCTAATAGATTTTCTAGATAATTTCACAATAAAGTGAAACGATTGCATCACACAAGTAATTGTTCGCGTGGAACTCTACTAACGTACTTCATACATACCGCCTCATGCACATCGCTTAATCGGTTTAGCTTTAGACGGTTTCTTGCATTCTTACCGCTCGCGCCACAAACGTCTGAACGAGAGTAACAAAATAGTTACTTTAGTTTCGTTGTTGTTTAAACAGACAATTATGGTCTGGTCAATGCACTTATTATGTACATTTATATGTCATGTTTTTACTGTTACGGTTTATTTTCGAAACATACTGGCCACCTGAGTGGACTGGCTGGATAGTGCGACGGAATGTTGGTAAGAAGAAGAAAGCAGGAAACAAGACAAGGGACGATCGGCATTCAAAAGTGGAGCTAAAGAAAATGCGCATATGTAATAAAGTTATTACATATTAATTACAAATTATTTGTTTATATTTGACACCCTTCTGAGCGATTTATCATTACAATACACAAAACGTCTTTATTACACACCAGTAATAAACAATATAGAAACAAACAAACAAATACATTTTAGTGCAAATGGCGGTCTTATCACTAAACAGCAATCTCTTCCAGACAACCATGTTTTTATTATGGTATGTAGATCTAAATACATTTATTTTCATATTTTATAAAACATTCATATAAAAGAGTTAGTCTGCAAAGCGGGCACACTTCGGCAAATAGGGGAAAAAGTTGTAGTATTTAATATTCATTGGCCGCAGCGTTCACTTAAAATAAAAACTTCCAACTAATTCTATATTGTGATACTTTGTAGCGTCATGTATATTATTATAGAGTTTGAAAAACGATTTGCGTTTGAAATATTTCAGAGAACAGTGTACATGAAACAATGGCCATATACGATGCCTGAAATTAGAATGACAAATTTTTAATCATCAATTTTTAAGTAATATTAAATAGAATTGGCTTTGATTTCAGGTTGAGTAGCTTTTAATTTTTACTGGCCATTTGGCCCCTCGTCCATTGGTTACTGAATATTATTCATGAAACACATTAAGAATAGAAGGTTAATTACAATGTCAGTTTTTCCTAATGTTAACGCACTATCAATATACATAATGCTCGTTCACAACTGCACAATGCAATAAACGGTCTGAATTCTGTGGAATTGACGAGGATTGGCACGAAACAGCGGCATAGAAATGTCAGCGCAGAGTGAATGGACTCATCTTTTTGTTTATTTATCTTTGCATACGTCCGCATACAAGTGCCAACGAAGCAGAGAGAGATCAGAAAAGATTTCAAACAATGAAGTTATTAACTGTTGCTATTTGCGGCGAGTCATGTGAGTGTTAACACAAGCGATATTATATCTAACGCCATTCGTAACGGGTGCATTAAGACATGATTAATATAATGTACCTATTTATTTCCTAGTTATCTCGATAACTAGGCATCGACGTCCATTGAGATCGATTGCATAACGAAGTTCAATGACGTGACCCTTCGCCATCATCGCGGGTATCGATGCCTAAGTGGATTAGTGCATCGGGCTATCATAGGCCAGAGATGCGATGAGCGTGTGTGCGCGCGCGCAACGCAAAGGTCGTCTATGCAATCGACTCAGCTCAACTAGACTCGCTAGCTGTCATTCACACACGACAGAAATAGGTAATGCTTTGTACTCGACTGCGTACGATTGGACTGATGCATTTTTAAACCGCTACGTCTAATATTTCGCAAGGTATTTAAACGACTGGCACGCGAAAGTACTTAGTCCCGTAGTCATGCGAGAGTCACTTCTTTTTATTCTAATTATTCGTCATTGCAAGAAATACTTCCGCCTACGCAGTTGTCACCAAACAGTAGAAATACACGCATAAGCCTTCTATCTCATGCTCCAGTTCCCTAATAACTTTAAATTGAGAACCCAGTTATCAGAACGGACGGTGGCCGGTTCAAATTACATGAGTTACGATGGCAAAATAGATTTAAAAGCTTCGGCGGTAATAATGGTCTTCCTTTTGGCATAACGATTTGCATGAAATTGTAAAAAACCCTTTAAATATTTTACGCCAATGCTTCCTTTCACATTACCGAGGGCTCTACGGTGTTAAAGAATGACTATGGCTTCCATCGGCGACACACGTCTTACACATTACGGCACATAAACATTACAATAGTATTCTGCTATCGCAGTGTCATAAATCACGCATTTTTTTAATTTTGCGAATTAAATGCCTATCCATCGATTTAAAAAATCTTTCAAGATGTTTTGCCGTAGATGTATTTAGTTTTTTCACAAACCTGATTGAAACCACATATTAAGGATAGAATATGTTCTAAATCGATATCATAAGTTATCCACTTAAATATAATAAAAGGAAACGTAAATCTTGTACGCATTTACGAATAATAGCAATCTAAGATAAGATAAAGCGGTAAGGTGTGGTATAAAAAATATTTCTCTATTCGCGCGATAAGGGCGCTGTAGCCCACGGATAGATTTGTTTTATCTCAAGTAGAACTGAAACACCGATTTTCCTCACTCACAATAAGTTGCAACATGTCATGTCATGTAAGTTTTACACTCTCAATGAACTAATATTAAGGCCCAGTTGATCTACGTATATAGATAACTTGTCTACGTAAGAACAATGTTTACGTAAAATACATATAAATAGGTATATGTTATTTTCTAATACTAGTTTACATGAATTTAAACTAGAACTATCTAATATTTTTTATTTTATTTAATTTATTTATGTCTACATGCGCATTTTTCTTTTTACATATTTTAAAAATAATTAATGTTTCACTATATAATTATCTTAACTATTTTGTTCAAAGCTGCGATTTCATAAAAACTTTAATATCGTGCAAACGAATTGCATTATAAATTCATATATCAATTAACAGACATCATTCAGAGCTGAAAAGCATTCGCTAATGGTTTTACTAGTTACAAGTTAATTCACGTCACACGCGGTTTGAGTAAACGTGTTTATCCCGCTGCGCGTGATCTTACCGTGACATCGAGACACATGTATTGGCAAAATGCCAAAAACTTTCCATTAAATCAAGAAACTGTAATAAAATTGAACAGTCGAGCCCACAATAAAAGTTGTTCCTGCATAGTATACAATTTGTATGCCCTAATAGCATACCTAAAAATATCTAGGAATATCGTTCTCTATGTGACATACCTACGATGACTAAACCTAATTCATGTGTAAGTAACTACTCATACCGTGAATTGTAAATATTAAATATGTAATGCTTAACATGAGCAATAAAGAAAGTTACGCTAATTATGAATGTCTTATTAACGCTTGTAAATAACAGTATCCTTATAAGTAATTTACTTATAATATAAGGCATATTGGTCGACAAATTCCAGAGTTTCCATAGAATATTTTCAAATGTTAAATTGAATTTCACCGATCCATGATGCCGCGTATATACAGCTATTCGTAGTTCTATACCTACAAAGTCGACTCAAACAACTGTCATAGATATTTCTTGTCATATTTTGATTGGGGTGGGAATTGCAATGTTCGCTTGACTGACAATTCTATAACTTTTTTTGATCGACAAATACCTATAACTATTTTAGTTGAACTTCTTTTTCAGATGTAGCGAGTTTTTTGCTTTTTTCTATCTGAATATGATTACTCTCACAAGGTTATGGACCGTGGTCTAGTAAACTCTTACATAAACTGCTGGCCTACTTGGCATAACTAGTTTGCAGGATGTATAACTAGTTTATTACTCTGTCCTGTAACATTTAAACGTTTAATTAGCATTAACCAGTTATAGTCAACTGTTTTATGCTTTCATTTGCGATTTTGGGGTATAATATTATGGATGGGTCACATTTTACGTAACATTAAAGTTGTTAAATCCGGCGCGGCCAGATCTTGAGTGGGTGACAGAGGGAAGGCTAGGACAGGGCAGGACAAAATTGTAAACCGTAATAAACGTGGTAGATTTTATTACACTAAAAAAACAACACGCCCTTAAAGATAAAATTTATCTGTATACTTATTTAGTTGCACCAACATTGTAAGTTTGAAGATAACTTATCTACTTTTTCTTCTATTTTGTTACGAAGCGTTCGTCACTCAAACCAAAATATTCCGAGTGAACTGATTTACTACATATCTCGGTCCGCCTCTGTGAAGCGAAAATTCAAATTCAAAAATAATATAGATAGGTACACCTTTACCATAAAATCTCATTAAATTTTTCAATACCTACTCTTTTCATGGCTCCACAACTAGACATGGATCCACATTCAGAATTAGAGGATGTATGTAAAAACCATACGGACATAGTTGTTGATTAGTAAAGAAAAAGAAAACTATAAAAATCATTATAAGTAACAATTATATTAAGTGGTAACGAATTAAGGATCACGTTCCAATGCAAAGCATTTGAAACTACAAAAAGTCATGGTTACGCGTATGCTAAGTACCTAATTGAACATAAATTATTTTCATGAATTGTCACAATCTTTTTTTGTGGCGTAGGTACACAAAAATATATGTTCAAAAACCCAACACAGTTTATATCAACTGTTTATAGTGTTAATGACAACGCGTCGCTTGATTACCGAGATAATTACTTTCGCCTGCATCATACTACTCAATGAATTTTTAATTAATATTGAATGATTCAGGAACGAGGAGTAGCTGATCATAGGGGCTACCATGTTACTGGAAATATGTAAAATATATGCTTAGATTGCTAATTACTTTAACATCATTTGGCGGTATAAAATTTATAGATACCTCATGAAGTAACAGTTATATCTGCTTGTCTGGTTAACAGCTTTTGGTCATTTTTCTTTTAGGTTTACCTTCAACTGTAGCACTTCATAAGCTGCAAATATATAGTCCGCTTTATCGCACATACCAAACCTTCACGCCTCCGCCGATGCATTACAATTTCCTACTTTCTCATAACTATGTACATAGTAGGTAACGCGTAACAAGCAGTAATAGTAGTCTGAATTTCAGCCTCCTTTTCAAGGGTGTTGGTTCAAATCCTAGTACGCACTTCTGATTTTATTAGCACATTTCGTAATTTAGTCCCCTATAACGATGAAGGAAAACATCGTTAGGAAGCCTATATACCTGAGATTTATTCATGATATTATTTGAGGTATGTGAAGTATGCCAAACCACAATCGTCCAGCTTGATACACTCCAAATTTTGTCATAACGATAGGAAACTGCTGTCCAGTAGTTGAACAATAAAAGTATTGAATAAAAAAGTAATTATTTTATGTAAATATTAAATCGAAACGGTTTTCAAATTCAACTTATGATAATAGGTGTGGCTACGACGATAATATTAAAATTATTCCTATGAAACAGTTTCTCAACAAAAAATAATTTTAAATGTAAATATGATCAGAATGATACCGAATAGCTTGGTTCTCTATCAAGGTCACAGAATGATAGAGCCGAGATTCATAAATAAAATATGGAGGGGCGTCCAGATGTGTTCTCAAAAATGTTACGTTAGGACAGTGAATTATTTTCGGATGTGAAACAAATGAAAATTGGGACAAATTTTTATTTCTATAATCCAACGATGTGGATCGAGGTTCTTGTACTGAGCGGCATTACAACGTGGCAGTAAAATATTGCAGAACAGACCTAGTGCTAAGTATTTCGCAGAAAGCGCTCGACGCGGTCTCTCGCGACCAACATCTTTATCCCCGACATCAAAGCGTAAGATATTGTTTTGCATTCCTAACTGAAAACTAAGACAGGGTACCACTTCAACAGACAAAACAATGAATGGCAATGGCATCTGTGCAACAATTCATCATTTTCATTTCAATAAATAAGAAAATAAACGCAGCAATGTGAACGTATCTGCAAACTTTCGAGTGGGACTTTTTTCATTTGTCAATATACAGATAATTTTTTTTTAATACATTTCAGCAGTTATTTTCAATTACTTAATGACATAAACGCGAAATAAACTCAATTTATACACGCTTTAATTTTATGACAGACCGAATTCATTGTGATTGAATAAATAAATATAAATTGAATGACATAAAATCGTCTAAAAACTGGTTGATTAAAATACTTTCTACGGCTTCGACAATTTCATCTATACTTATAATAAATCTGTAGATAGGTCAATTCTGTACAGGATATATATTTCCAAAATAAATATCAAGGTGTGATTAGGGATCCATACTGATGCCAAAAATGCAATCAGTAAAATTTTTGTCTGTTTAATAACACTTATCGAAACAAAAAGTACTAGACGGATCTTAACGAAACTTGGTACAATTATTTTTCATACTCCTGAGCTGGTTAATAGTATACTTTTCATCACGCTACAATCAATATGAGCAAAGCAGTGAAGGAAAATGTTGGGAAAACTGGAAAAGTTACTCAATTTTTTAAGCTCCTACATCCATTAAATATTGGAGAAATACTGTTTTATACCCGTGCGAAGCCGGGGCCAGCCGCTAGTCATAAATAAAATTTTGTCACATTTGTAACCATTATTAAGATAAAAGGAAATAAGGTAACGTATAGGCAATAACGATGAAACTCGTGCTCAAATAAAATAATAATTTCTTTCAAATTTTACCTAAATTAAATTTTACCTTTAGTTTTCATACAACGTTTTACGTTCACTGTTCAAACGTTAATAATATTGAAAACCTCACGAAACGTACTTAATAAGAATTGAGTTACTGTACTTCTTTATTTTGTTTTTGTACGAAAAAAGGTAGAAAGAGATATGACTAATATTTTTGTCGTGTCGGCATAATACATATATGTTTTATACGGTAGTATTTTGTAGGTAGTACTTTCTAAACTAAATTATGTAGGAATAAAATCGCGGGAAGTTATAAAAATACAATTATTTAAAAATGAAAATACTAAAAGCCAACCACTCACGCCGCAAAATGTCAAAGAAATTAGTTTGTTTGTCAAAGAAAAATAAAATATTTGATTTTTATGCATACCTACTTGATTGTCATAGTAGAGCTGACGCTTTAAAACGTGTTATTTTTAATACAAATGAATCTCAAGGCTACATCTCATATGTGCCTATAAACAATCTGAAAGATATCCAGAGATAAATACATGGGTCGTCCTAAGCAAATCTATCAAATTACTTCATTTAATCTTGTCAACTTACTCATATACCTAATCAGAAACTAAATGACAAAGCTAACTAGATTTTTGGAGTTGTGTCGAACATTTCAGATTCCCAATTTAAAAATGTTCCATAGAAAACCGCTATAGAGGATATATGAAAATGTATGGTACCTACCTACCAAGAGTTCTTAAAATACATTTATTAGTTATCATTTCCGTAATATAAGGAAATAATTGTTTTGATTCATATTAGCGGAGACAGAATTTTCCAATTAATAAATTAATGAATGCCATTTATTTGACTAATATGACTTGCAAAACAAAAAACAATCCGTTATAATACTATTTGGCAATAGGCATGAGAAAATTGAGAAATTTATTAGGTATTTCCTAGACAATGGCCCACAAATTACCTAACTAAAGCAACTATACCTTCCCACGTATTACGGATCACTATGTAATATTACTAACGAACGTAATCATACGCAAAATATCCGTATTTACGTACCTATACGTGAATCTGTCACATCTGAAAAGATAATCTAATACTATTATCATAATTGAATGACGCCAGTGAATATGCAAATAATAAAGACCAATGTCGTCGTAGTTATAAAGATATGAGTATGAGTCTTCTTTAAACTGTTATTAGCGTTAATCAGTGTACGATAACAATTGAAAATATTCAAACAATAACTTTGTCATTTCTCTATTCAGAATTTCAGACAGTCGATAGCGAGTAGTGACTCTTAGTTAAATAACTAACAACTATAAATAAAATGTCATGGTACGGTAAAAATAAAAAAAATGTCTTAGGTTCAAGCTCTCGCTTCACGCCGGCGTCAATTAGCATGTCGTTTGAAGATGCACTGCTCTCTTGAGGTGTACATTTCTTAAGGCAATAAATATGCAGGTCGTGGAAACAAAAATCAACTTTATAGCCAAAAATTTAAGGTATGTTATGCACGCCACCGGTATAACTTGTGACCTTTTATGGGAAGGCTTTGACAAGTCGGTAACACGAAGTCGTGTGCGTGACACATGAGTAATGACAACAACGCTGTGGCGTGTGTCGTCTAAACTGAATGTTCCCAGATGTGCAGAGTTATGCAAGCCATACAGAAATATTCCTAGTTGACAATGCAAAATAGGATTCCCGTCTGAAATTCAAATTCTACGGATCATGATCAAGCTAGACTATAGTAATACTAAACGTAACATTTCACCGATTTTTTTGAATTTTTTGAATTGTTTTAACTATCTTTCAATTTTTAGAAGAAATTATAAGCATTTCGGATGCTTTTACATGAAGTCAGCCTAAAAAATTGGTTATTTAACGATTTTTGACATCGATCGAATCAATTCCATCGCTGATAATAATTTTAAAGACAGAACGCCGTTGAATTATGTAGTATTTTTCTGTATCCAAATAGATGTCAGCACGCTCTCCCTTATTTATTTGTGGCCATCCAAAATAACTAGGGAAACGAAACGTGTATCCGGTCCCTATAGCTAGTTCCCAAACTACTCCGCGTTTACACTGTGTAGAGAAGAGTATTCCCAGATTTGCGGTAATGCGGTTGACTCCTCACTCGCTACGTATCTACTCTTTTCTTTTTCACCACTTACTCAACCTTTTACTGATGAAGGATGCAGAAAGTATTTCGCTACAACGAAAACGTGGATTCGGCTCTTCTAAAAGATTAATCAAAGCACACATTCTAGAAAGTTTCATTTAATTTTCTGATATTAAAGCTTATTAAAGCTTTCCAATTAAAGCTAAAATTTAAGATTATTAAAGCTTTCCTTTACGGCATACGGACAAAAAATGTTTAATGAAAATTAGTTTTAAGTAGGTATCTACTTTGATTATGCACAAATTTATATAAGGTCCATAACAATCATGGAACATATACATGCATAGGTATTTAGCCATAATTTAGTAAATTATCATTTGAAATTGTATTAGTTATTTACTGAATCATTTCATTAAGTCGAATATATTATACGAGTAAGTATAATCATTCTGTCATAGTTATATATATTTTGATACCAGTAAAATTCTCGTATATAGGACGATTATAAATGAACTTCGAATATCTGAAGTGTGTTATGTGTAGTTGTATTAATATTTGCTAGTGGTCCCTCAACGGCCGAAAATCGACCGTAGTTCATTAAATCAATTTATTTAACGCATATAATTTTCTACAAATGTTCACTGTAGTAACTTTCGAACGTTTTATTTCATTTTTATATGTGTGTAGGTATATCACACGCATGGCAGTGTGGGTAATGTTTTATTTTATTAATTTAATGTAGTACTAATTTTTTTTTATAAAAACACCGGCATTCCAGACTTCTTTTCGATATAAACTTTAAGTGTGCCAAATTTCATAGGTAGAGTATTTCTCCGTCCACATAATTGTCGTAAAAAGGGGTACCTACGAAGTGTTTTTCTTCACGTATTAATATAATGATGATTTACGAAGTTAATATTATAAGTATTATTTCCTATGAATAAGCGAAAGTAACAGTAAAAATATTTTCCACGCAAGCGTCTTATTGTAAAAGGTTGATTGTAGGTGAAATTCTTTTTCATGTTTCTATTTCGGCACTGCCAGTATACGTTCATCACGGGAACTTCGGAGAGGAAATTAAATAACGACAATCCGTTCGTTCCGCACCAGTCACTCATTGCATTATTCAACGTATGCAAAATCCTTGGATTAATAATAGATGAAGTCAAAGACAAATTCCTTGCAAGAGACGAAGGAATTGAGTTGTGACTCTTTCAAACGTTTGAAATTGGGTTAGCGACTATCTCAAAAGGACATGTAATCGTAATTTAAGTATTCCAAAATTGACAATATAACAATAATTACATTATTTTCACATTTCAATCAAAAATTAATTTAATAGAACTTGATTAGGATTTCAAAACATATTTGAAGCAACCTGTCAATTTACTAAAACGATAAAAGATTGGTAATCAGAAGCTAAAACTTAACTTAACAGAAGTTATTACTGTCGAGAAGTATCAGAATGAAACATATCGGATTAACAAATCACTTTATTAGGTAGTCCCCATTTACATTACGTGTCGTACAGATGCGACCGAGGCGTACAACTTCATGATAATAACCGTAACGAATCCAGTGCCGATCGCGTTTTCATGCGTATTGTGTTGGCTCCAGCCAATCATACAATGACCTCAACAGGATGTTCCAGAGAAAATTGATTTTCAAACATGAACTGTAATTCTTAAGGCCATTTTTTTAAGCTTTACTCAAATTCTAGCTCAATTGTTAGAAATACTGCAATATCCGACCTCTCTGCAACTGTGGCTTATCAACTACATAAAAATAATTTAGTCTCTTGATATTTGAAATAAATGAACGATCGTTGTAATGGCCGTTAGAAAACTATTATAAATTCTAGTGATTAATTATTGTTAGAGTTAACGCTATGCTTGGTAGAAAAAAATGTAACAAATTGTACAATAGCCATGAGTAAAATTCATATCTAGAAACTCATCAAGCATTTACTTCAATTGTAGGAAGTAAATGTATATATTTATCTCTAAATTTTCTCAATTCTCGGTCAGAATAAATCTTCAAGTGAACGTGTCAATGATATCTTAGTTATGCAAAGAGACAGATAATGGCGGTCTACCTTTTGTCTACGGCTACCTACTCGCTGAAACGGCTTACGTTCGCGACGTAGAAATAATGAGTTTCTCGTTTACAAACCAAGTTAGAAAATCTAACCTTGCCCCATTTTATACCGTCTCAGATATCGCAATAAAAGAGAGCATATATGTAATTTTTTTTGTGTGAAAATTAAAGGTTAAATGGCGATAAGACTTTTTAACGTTACGCTTGGACGTAGAAAGCATACAAATCCTCGAAAACACGATGCAAAGTGAAGATATATCGAATGGTCTACTTATTATTTCATTTAAAATATTTCTTTTTATCTTTTGACATACTACTTATTATCTTAGTTTTAGATAAACTTATTACGTTTAATTCTACTATCAAAAGTAAAACTTCAGTTAGATAATATTTGATTGAAGAGTTGGTCAAGATAACTTGATAGATGTATTCAGTATTACGAGTAGGCAGAGTCAGGGTCGACACGAATCATAAGCCCCTCGCAAATAGTTGGTACCAATTTTATTAACGCTTATCACAGAGATCATTAATGACTTTAATTGTTATAATTAAAGGCCTCTTTCAAGTTTAAGAATTGAATTTAAGATTCTAAAAATTAGAAATGCATCATCATTTTTTACCATTGCTTTGCCGCTTTCTGCGTGTATGAAATCTTCTCTATATGGTAGATCTGGCTTTGGCACTTAATAAGATTCTTAACTGTATCAATAATATTATTCAATTTCTAACACATTGAAGTCTGGTGGGTTTATTGGTGTCTATGTGTTCGATTAGGTTAAGTCGTCCGGCGCTCAGCGCCTTATCGCATGATAACAGTCAGTGTCGTGATGTTAATTTCAAAATATCGTAGTCCAAGTAAAGTGGGTGTAAACATCTTAAATAAACGTATCGTATTCGTTAAACCCATATTTACTTCTAATCAATAATCTGTGATAACGGTACTTTCAACGATTACGAAACTGGTAATATCTAAACAAACTTTGAACTGTTAACTTTTTTATTAAAAGGATTATTTACGATCAAGTGATGTTTGGCAAGAGGCCACCACGGAATAAGAGGAGAAAAGCGGCGTGTGACAAATACAAGCTACAAGTTTTAGTATATTTCTATTTTTTAAATAGAAAATATGGTAAGGTTTCACAAACAAATTCGTGCTAACTGTATAGTATCAATAATTATGATTACAACTCATAGAATAAAGAGCGATGCATTTTCAAGTTTAATCACCATTGACCAGATAGACGTACGCTACGTAAATACTTGTAATCAAAACTAGACCGCTACATGTTCAAATTCCTGGAAAGGTTTAAGATCAATAGATCGGATAATGCTAGAATCTCGCTGATGCATCGGACTAGATTACTCCAGAGAAGAACAAAGTTGGCATAGATATAGGGGGATCAAAGTGCGGCGTGGGCGCACGACCTAATACCGCGGGCGGCGCATCACTTGCGCACGCGCACCGGGCCTTTTACGAGATGCAGTAGAGCAATTAATTACTGCTGTACAATAAAATTGATGACCGTTATTACGTTTTCACGATTCATTTATTATAGAGCACTCCATTGACTACTGGTAGATACAACAACAAGTTATAAATATTTGTTTCAACAGAGATCGCGAAGAGTAACGTTAATTTATTGAAATGAATTTAACCAAATAATATTCGAAAACATTGCGTCGCGAATCAATTGTTCTGTTTATCTTACAGGATTGGAATAAAACAATGTATTGATTTTGACGTGTATTTCAATAAATTTACAAGCATAAATATAGAACATTACTTATTGCCAATTGTTTATGTCGCAGGGGTATCTTTCAAACACGTAAACGAGCCGGTGCCGTGCTCTACGTACTAAGATTGAGGTTATGTTGTGATAACTGTTTAGAGTTAAAGCCGGCAAAGGAACGTTAAGCTAGAATTTGGCACTGAAAATGTTTTACATTAAGGACCAATCTCGCTTGCAGCTCATAGGTAAGACTAAACGGAAGAAGTGGAAACTGCGCGCGCACCCGGCATGGCCGCCACCGCACACCTGACTGCCGAGACACCTTGACATGTTAACTGAATTATAGCAAGTACATAACTTCATAATGGGGCTTAAGA
This sequence comes from Aspitha aspitha aspitha, assembly GCA_018246895.1. NCBI lineage: Eukaryota > Metazoa > Arthropoda > Insecta > Lepidoptera > Hesperiidae > Aspitha > Aspitha aspitha. The sequence continues at coordinate 17,982 of DWGJ01000231.1, forward strand.
CGCGTCCCTAAACGTAAATTATACCTAGATCATCACGTGCAATACATAATGCCATTCACCAATAACAACAAGTTCGACACATGGCTAATCAGCTGATTACCAAACTTTTGCCGGTGTTTTTAACTTTTGTTTTGTCACTGAAAACTAATGAAATTTTCAATTTCACGTTACGAGAGGACGTATTCACGAGTAATAAGCGAACAGTTAGCCGTCGCCGGTGAGTGCATCGGATGCACTTCCGTCGGTTGCGCGGGCTGAGCGAAGCGGGCGACCGACTAGCGTACCTGGACTAGTCTGCCAGCTGAGTCCTCCGACGAACATCTTCCTGCAAGACAAACATTTCTTGATTAGTTTCTTAAATTAGCACGAAACAGCCGATGCATCTAAAGGGAACGCACGTACCCCGGGTCGTTGGGCACCTCGGCGGGGCTGTGGGCCACATCCTGATTTTGGGTTTCCATGGACTCGAGCGCCGGCGGCGTGGGGCGGGCCGGCGGACGCACTACGACTACGAAAGAGCGACGGCGCGGCGGGGACGGCTCCCGGAGTCGCTCGGTTGCACTACCGACTACCGGCACAAGACTGCCGCGCCGCGGCGCACCCCTCCACGCAGCGGCCACCGCCGCCCGCCGCCCCGCCGCTCTCGCGCCGCCGCATCGATTCATTCACTCCGTACACAATTATTCATGCGGCCGGCACGCTGGACGCGAGCAGCGCGCCGGCACCACCACGTGAGCGCGCACCACGTGCTCGCGCTCCTCCTGCATCCGCCCCGCCGGCGCCCACGCTGGCCGCCCCGCGAGCACGCCCACCGCTCACCCACCGCTCACCCACCGCCGGTGACCCACCCCCGAGCATTGGACAAACTATCAAACTTTACCTGTCGAGATGTATATTTTTACCAAAATCTTTAAGACCCAAATGCCTAAAATTTCCAGAAATTAAACATGGGAAAATTGACTGGTTTTTATATATTCAACTTCGTATGACGCAACATAGACACATTTACACTTTGTATTGAACTACAGCGTGATTCTTAAATTTCCATGTCGCAACCAAGATAACGATGTGCGAATGATGACTGAACGGAAAAATATTGCGAAATCTCGCCTAACCATGAGTACCTATACGTGTTGCCTACGTTGGCTACGAAGAACGCTACGCTGAAATCACCAGCTACGTCTCACTTAAACCAAATACGTGCCTAAAAAGGAAAGGTGTTTTAATTATAAAATGTCAGGTAAAGATAACGAAAATTACATAACACTTTTAACTATTTGGTATGTATGCCATAAGTTTGCACAACCGATACATGGACAACACACAGAAAATATACGACTTTACATAATTTATCAACACAATATTTATTCTCGAATAATGTTACGAATGACAACACGAACTTGAAATTTTGACAGTAAACATTACAGTAAATTTTTAAACAACCACAATTGTTTACACCAATATTATGCATTTTAGTTCTCAATTTATAGGTATATTAGGTAAGAAATAGATTTAAGTATTTCCTGAAATCCTAGTATTTTGTGATTTGGATTTCATTAATAAAAGAAAGAATAGCATACAAGACGTGAATACGTTGACAAGTCCCAAATATCTACTTTTCAGGTAGGTTTATATTTTATTGCTAAACTCTCATGTTTTTTAATATGTTGCATAATTGGATCTAATTAATTTAATCGCAAATTTTAGATAACGTAACAATACTAGCGAATTGTTGAACAATCAACAAAATAAATAAGATAACAAGTTGTTTACCGATTACTTGTCAAGTTATTCACGCCTTGAATTCAATTTACAATTATAATAGAGTATCATATAGACATTAATTCAACTAACGCGCGACGCGAACTGCAAATACCTAATTCTGTGAATGAAAATCATTATCAAAGTCCATACAGAAAAAATTGATTGAAATTGAAAATTCTTGCTTTTATTTGACTGTAAAAGTTATATTATTGTAAAGCTGATTCCAGCAAATTGATTTTTAAACTTGAACTTTTGTTATATAGGTACACCTATAATTCATTTTAGTATCTAAATAATATTTTTTACACAGAAATGGGCACACAAATTTTCAGATTAAAACGTAAAAATGATATTAATGTAATTTCACAAAGAGATTATAAATTAAATCTCTCAGCCGCGATCTCGCTTGCGAATGGAGAGGCACATGAATAAAAACTTCAGATAGATCCGAAACGAGTCGAGCTATCTCGAATAATACAAATGAGTTAATTAAGCCGAGTACTCGATTACACTTTAAAGTCAAAGTTAAAATCAAACAAATTTGAAACTTTGTATGACGAAAATCGTTCCAGTCTATCAGGTGAGCGAAAATTTTTGAAATATTAGTTAAATCAGAAAATCCAATTTTAATATCAATTAATTTACTTTAAGAAACTTTTAATGAAACCGAAACACAAAGCAATTAAAATTCTGTTAACACCAAATAACTAATACGAAAATTACTCTCTACTATTATACGTTTCACTAGTCTACACTTCCGTGTCATATACTCGTAAAACCAGTGACGATACTCGTATGTTGAAAATAATATGCACATGTGTATATACTTATTACATTTCTTTCTCTATAGGCGTTTAGTTTCATTTGTTTTTACATAAAGACGCAGATAACCTCAATTTAACGTTTTTCGTATGATTTTAATGTTTTAATCGAAAAATTACAGCATAATTTTGTACCTTTAATCAACACTAACCGTTTGTAAACATATATATGTTAAGCTTACCTGCCACTATTTTATATATTTTTTGTGTACAGGATTATATTCAATTTAATTTTAAAAAATAAATTATATAAAAATGAACAAAATTCAGCGATCTCCTATTTCTGAACAGTTTCCAATAGGAATTAGAATACGGCGGCGCAAATTGACCTGAATTGCTATTTGATGTACCGGCGAACTTTAATTCAAAAATAACTACGTATTGCAGCTTCACTAAAGATTATATTTAGAATCGGATCAATACCTTCAGATGTATATTTATATTCTTCCTAGGAATAATAAATGTACCTGCTGCCGCTAAATAAGACGGGAAGCTGTCACCGCCAAAATGGCCACGGTCTGTAAATGCAATTCTTTACGAAACACTGAAATATTATTTTACGTTTTAATTACACTTTTGTATGTAGGTACATATTTAGTAGTACTACTACATACTTAATTGAGGTTTATTACTAGTCGGAATAGTACAAGTAGAGTGTCGTAATTTTGAGGGAATAATGCGACAAACGTGTAGGTAATCGTTTTGAGTTAGTCCGCAAAGTCCCGCAAATCTATATATAACCGAAAACAATTACAAAAAAATTAAAGATTTACACAAAAGAAACCAAAGAAAGATAGAAATATCAAAAAAGTTTTTTTTACTTTAGGTGAATTATTCACAATTAAAGAAGCCAGGCATATAGTCACTAAGTCTTGTACTGCAGCAAGTTCTTGATGGTATTTACTATATGACAATATATTTCGTCTTTCTAGAAGTGACAATAGATTTCGTTCCCTTCATATATTTATGATACTGCGCCGTTCGCAAATAACTGTGTCATTCTACTATTGTATTCCATTAAGCCTTTACCTTGTCAATTTGCTTTGACACCGGCGGAGAAGTATGTGGAACTGGGATTGCTGAAATCAATATTTGACTTCTTTAAATAAAACCAGTAACGTAGTTCCGATCTGGAAGGTTTTCCTAAGTATAACAATTGGTAGATAATACTTGTAGGTACCTATTCATTTCTGGTGACAGCTTTATCCATAACAAAGCATATTTAATTTAATTGATTCCATATTTCCTCTTGTATTTCAATAATATTTCCTTAATTATTGTCAACGTTGCTTACAGCTTGCAGATTTGTTAAACATAAAAAAGCGATTTTTCCTAATTCATTTCGGTCACCACTCAACCTTTGATATAAAGTACTTACGATCATGAGAAAAAAACTTCCTTATTTAATGAGCATTGACTGTGATAAAGTAAAAAGTATACACTATCTTACTTATGCTGTATGAAAAGTAAAATTGAACTAGAACAGTAAATTTCAATCTATAAAGTGGATATAGTGTGTCAATAATATTTTTATTAAATCATAAATAAGAAAATCAGCAAATAACTTCATCATCAATCAATTCGTAGTTCGTGTCGCGCGAAAACAGAAAATTAAACATTGAAAATATGAATTATCATGATGTTTACAAACATTTAACGTTCTCATAGACAATCATACACTATTCATAAGATAAACACTATAATAAAATCTATGTGTTTAATATTATTAATCAGAAGATTACATCACAACAGTCATTTGATACTTTGAAATACTAAACATAAATTCACTCTTAGTTTACACAGCCGCAATGTTAAGCATTCAGAAGCTCAAAAATCAGTACATGCACATGGTACCCCATAAATAAAACTTTTTCAAAACCCTTGTAATTTAAAAATATTTACCGAAGGAATACCACAATTAAAAATCTTCAATTTTTGTACCTATCACATTTGAAAAGTTCAATAGGACTAACATAAGAATTAGATGAGAGATACAGACAAGAAATAAATCAGTAATATAATATTAAACATGAGTATACATTTGAGAAAATTTTTGCCTCCTTTTTATTAACCTCGGTACCTATAGATTAAAAGTGCGCGAATCCTAATCTACTCACATAATACATGGAATAAATATTACAGGTATCTTAAAAGTTTTCGTAAAATCCTTATTAATGTAAGTTACGATAAAACACCTAAACATTTAACATTTATTATTAATATTATTATTGGAACATTATATGACAGTACAATCACTGAAATCCGGTACAAAACACTATTTATACACTATCAGCGTTTTTTGTTTTGTGGTCAGTAGCGTTTTCTACCCTCTGAAGAAAATGACGAGCCCATTTACATACAAATAGCTAGAAGACTGCGTTTCGTTTATGAAATCTAACTCTGGGATATTAAAATATACAATATTACCCCAGTGTTGATTGAAAGTAAATATTGGAATTGGCATATATTTTGGTACACAGATACGCTTCCGACTTGAAACGTTTAAGGATCGATATATAATTCCAAAATGCATTAATACATATCGAATTCAAAACGACGCTCATGTAATGAATAAATTGTCTAAAAATAATGCCTGTTGTGTTGTATGCCCAATGTCTAACACACGCCTACCGCCCTAAGTCAGGCTCCGCCCAATGGCCTTGTTTCACCTTATTCATTAAAAGCTATCTCACCGACGATTCACATTTGAACATTTGGAAGTTGGATCAAGACAAATGTCTTGAATTATAATTAAATACTCGTAGTCATGAAACTGTGCCATACAGCAGATGATTGTTAAATATAAGCAATGTTGGACGTTGTTAGGTACTGGACGATTTGGCCATTAGTGGAATCAACGTTGCCCAGATACTAGAATACACTCACTCAACACCCAACCGTTAAAATGTAAAATTATTAACAGATTTTAACTTACATTGCATTACAAGTAAAAGCGACCAACAAATAAAATAATATCATAAAACAAAGAAATATTCCAACAAACATTTGTAACGGATTACAGTGATTATACCATTTCATATCTACACAACGCCACACGAAAACAAAACTACATACGTAACAAATAACAAAATATGAGAACAAGCAAATACCGATAAAGGGCTATTTTATTACAAAAAACTACAGGCAAAATTGCTGTCAAAATATTTTTTACGTTAGAAATCGGCTAGCTTTGATCCACTCTCTGGCCTGATGGTAAGCGATGAAGTGGCTAATAAATAAAGAGAGGAAATTCTAAAATAGAAAATAAATATTTTACATAAAGCAAATAGCACGAAAATACGTAGGTGTAAAAAAATGGTGATTTTCTCAATTTATGAACAAAAAACGTGCATACTTCGATAAGTAATTTCATACTAAAAAGCAACATACTTTAAAACAGGTAAATTACAATATCAATATAATGCATCATAAGTATAAATATAAGCTATTTAAAAAAACTAACGAAAAAATTGCACAAAAGCGATGCTCATATATTTTAAAGCTAATTTAAAACATTGCAACACAAGATATTAAACAATAAATAAATATCAAAACAAAAGCCAGTAAACCAATACGATGCGTAAGCTTTACAACCAACAATAACAAAAAAACATAATGGCTTAATAACACGTAAAAAGTATATACCTAAATAACAATAAATATGTAAGTGTATACACCGACAATAATTTAAAAAAGTTTATATTGTGAAATCTATTGAGATTATTGCATCACTTCAATTTGATTACGCCTAAAGTATTTTTTCAATACACGAATTTAATGGATAAGATAAACTTATCTTATTATAAAATACTTAATCATTTAATTGTCTACTACCTTTGTGCACACTCCGATTACCGGCCGACGAGTGCTGAATCATTTCAGTCTGTCCTTAAGTGACCACATATGTTTGAGTTACGTTTGACCAGACTACTCAAACTGCGGTACAGCGACATTTCACAAGTGGCTAGCTCGGTGAAGTTTCCAATAATACGAAGCTCGAAAGCTTCGAATAATATTACAGAATTTGAGGAATTCGATGACAATATCATAAAAGTTGTATATAAATAGGTAAACGAATGAATTGTACATTTAATTTTGTCCAACAGTGCCCGAAAAATAAAAGACATAAATGTAGTTATCTACACGCTAGTGGCGTAAGAAAAATTGCAGTTAGCGGGCAGCGGGCCGGACTACAGAACGTGTGCAGAAAGGCCTCGAGTTAATACGACTCTCATGCCCCATACTTATATTTTTTACCCTATGGTCATGCATTATAATATTTTATATTAAGACATTATATTATCTATGCTTACATTAAACTAAGACATGCATGTTGCTTTGTGTAATTCAAAAATTCTAAATAGATTTCGATTCTAGAATAACAAGAAATGGTAGCTAAATTTCGGCATAATGAGGCCCACATGACAACACATTATGACACAAAATTATTGCTTTTAACGACATCAATATTTTGCGTTAATATGAACTACTTGTTAATTTCACAAACAATGTTTTATGACAGATACAATCCACTACAGTATTTATGTTCATCAAATTTACCAAATGCAAATCACTAATCGAGTTTTGAGCTCTAACAATTAAGCTCTTATAATCAATTTTTGGCTTTTGTCAAATATTTAAAGCTAGCAAAGTTCAAATTTATACTTTGTTGATTTAATTTAACTGGAAGTCATTTAGAATACATAGAATAATTGATATTACAGAGTTATATGAATACAGTAGATGGATATTTAGTATTACACATATCACAAAAATAATACTGATTTATGTAATGGCATTTTTTTTCTTTGGCACATAACAAACACAACCTATATTTACCCTTAACATATGGAAAATAAACTTAAAACAATCAGGTAATCTAAGAGGTAGACAAATAGATAATCTTAATACTAAACTTACTTCTCTGAAAGAATGTTTTAATGAGTACCCTACATTTAACAAGCCCGAGTGGAATAATATTATATCTAGAGACAACAGCAACCTGATGTAGTTAATAAATGGCAATATGGCAAAACCTTTTTGTAGTAAAATGCTTGAGTCATTAAAGTGTAAGTATTCAAAAAAAATGTTGTTCAAAAAATATTTTCAGTTTCTTTGTCTGTAGAAAACTACACAAAACACAAGACTTAATGGATGTATTTATATACTATACAATAATTATGAGATCACTTTATTTGGAGTTTCAATGAGTTAATACTATTTATTAGGGAAATGTACAAGTGTTTCTGTATTCTTCTGTCACAGTATGTAAGTGAATCAAGCGATTTCCTGAATCATGATATCACCAGTACTAGTCACAATTATATATCCCACACGATTCTTATCTTTGTAAAATCTCACTTATGATGTTATATTCTCAAATTTTTATTTTATCCATTTTGGTTTGGTGTACCCGATTCACGCATCTAGGACGAAATGTTGATATTACAATATTCTTACCATGACAATTCTCTTATGATAAAGCATAACAGACAATATTAGATAGTATAACATGCACTTGTACCTTCTATGTAAAACTACAATTATCTAACTGAGGAATTTAAGTTGAAAGCTAAATAACTATTTGAACACAAATTTTATGATGTGTATACCACAATCAAAATTTGAAAAATATTATGGTTAATAACTTTATATTACGGAATGTAACAGATATCTTAATGTTATCGAGAGCAATAATATTTAAAGGAACTTACAGTGTTTAAATATTGTATAGGTAAGAGATTAATTTTTAGATTGAGCCTTTTCAGCATTGGACGCTAACAAAGCGGACAGAGTGGCGTGCGTAGCACTGAGATTGCCCGATGTCGGGCAGACAACGTTGGGTGGGCCGGTGTTCAAGATGCCATTAGTACCCGAGCTGACGATTGTAACGTTGGGCGGCGGCGTGGAACCACTAGCGAACCCAGTCGACAAAACCTTCTGAGTGTTATGCATCATAAATGACTTAGCCGCGCCGGCACTACCCAATGTGAGTACCTTCTTTAGCATTACGGATGAACTGCAACCGCTATCCAACAAATCCTTTGTACTGATGTCGTCGAATTCGTTACCGCTCGAGGACACAATAGTATTGATTTTCGGCGACGTAGTGTGGAGTGCCGGCCTCACCGCAGTGACATTGAACGACACTGCCGATGAGACTGCGTTCAAATTGGTGCGATTTATAATATTACGCGAGACTATAGCATTATGCAAAATGTTACCAGTCGGGAAGGACTTAGACGATACGTTGACGTACTGAGCCGGTGTTCCTATCAGAGTCCCGTTAGAAGTCCTAGTGCCAAAACCAATGACCGTGGTGCCGCCTCCTTGCGACATGACCGTGCTGATGGCTCCCGTTTTAGGATCGATTGGTAACCTGTAATATAATAAAAATAATAATGTAAATCCTGTCAGTGATAACTGTGTATGATGCTGAAATTCAAGAGAATATTTTTACCATCTAAAAATTATAAATTATGTAAAATTATACTGATTCATATAGAGTATGATTATACATTATAATCGTTCAAAAGAAAGAGACAGAAAGCGAGTAGAGAGGACATGCTACTTATTGTTATTTAGTCTCCATTGAGTTAAGGAAAAATATTTCTCACCCACGTATCATTTGAGAATTTGTTCCTGGGATATTCTGAATGGTTATGGTAGACTGTGGCAGATGATGGATAGTCCTTTGTCCCGTAGGTTGAATGCCGGTGCTAGTGTAGTAGTGGACTGTGCTGCCGGTGATGCGCGGAGGAGCGGCGATTTGAGCTACGGGTACGCTGTGAATCATCCCGCTAGTGGTCGATGCTACAGTAATACATTTAGGGTTTTGCGTCGCCGGGTACTGAAATGAAATATTACAAATATATTCATTATTCCTTCTTCTACTTTTGATGTTACTAATAATTTACCACAATCAATGACTGTTTTACAACTCAACCAATAATGTCACAAGTTCTATATAGAGTTACTACTAACACACTGGAGAACAGCAAAATTTATTATATACTCTAAATTCCATCACATGGAAGTCAATTGAAGCTTTACCCATGTCATAATGCCAGATGCACTATCTAAACAAGACATTTTGAGGAAATTATTTAAAAAAGTAATTACATTGCTAGTGTTCAGGGCTTTTCCTATATCAAACTCATCTCCGACCAATGTTATAGTGTCTGGATTTGCACCTGTCAGTTTTTCTATAGTTTTCCTAGCATCGGCATCACTCTCAATGTTACCCAAATTTCGGCTTAAAAATTCTATATCCGATTCCAATAAACCATCAACCAGATGACACTGATCATTATCATTTTGTTTGCACAAATCGAAAGTATTGTCTCTTTCCAACTTTATATCTTCAACTTTAATGGCTTCGACATTAATGTCATCGATATTTTCGACTCTTTCGCTTCGATCGTGGGTGTCAAGTTCCTCGACCTTGATACCATCAACATCTATTTGACTCAAATCTTCCACTTTTATATCGACTTTAATATCTCTAATATCTTCCACTTTAATATCAGCCAAATCTGTTTGTTCTTTTGGCATTAAAATACCAGCAAAGTCTTTTGAATGATCAGTATTACTGATATACGAACTAGCATTAAATGTACCCGTATCATAATTATCTGCATTTATTTCCAATTTCACATCATCAATTTTATATTTGTCTTGTGGAATGTCACTGGTTGATGGTTGTGGACTGTTAGCATTACTGATATCTCCACTCAAGGCCCGTTTCATGACATATGCTTTTATTTTTCGTAGCATGAACGGCGGTACTTTAAACCCGGTCAATTCACCAAGCATTGGGAGTGAATTATGCCTATAAGCATCACTTGTCGCAAGTTCTTCTATGTCTTCCAAGACCTGTAATAACAAAATCATCAACAAAACACTGAAATGCTTGTAACCCTGAAACTATTACAGATTACAAAGTGTTGCAATTTATAAAGTTATACATAGGCAGTAGCATTCAGAATGTAGATAGGACAATATGGTAAATTTCAAGAGTTGGACAAGGTTTTTACCATTTCATTATAAGTGTTAAGCCTCACCGGAGATTATAAGGCATTTAAAAACCATCCAATGGCACGAATGGGCCACTAACTGGGCAACTAACCCATATGTAAACCAGTACTTACTGGAGCCGTTTGGTTCACTATCCATTAAGCCATCTGCATTAACAGAGCTCAACCATACCCCATATTCATGTATTTATTCTTGAACCATAATAAAAATTGTGATACAAAAGGCAGACTTAATGCTAAATAGCACTATGTTCTAAATTTAAGATATCAGAACTTACCATAATGTAAGTTTTACCACCAACAGCATTTACTAAGTTATGGTTGGCTATCCATTCCTTATCAACTGTATCCGCGGGATATCTGAGCAAGCCAGCATGGCGAGTATACAATCGACCACGAGAATTTCCTAATCCAAGAACCTGCAGGAAATGAAACAGTGAACTTTAATAATAAATCTCAATAACTGATATCAGACATTACAAAAAATAACACTCATTTGTTTACTGTACCTAACAATTTCTAATGCACTCTTACAGAATTCAAAATGCTGCTTGATCAAAATATAATAAAGATATAACAAACTGGATATATAACTGGTCACAACTCAAAAATGAAACCTTGTATAGCACGTCTTCCACCACCCGTATACAATCTACTACTTTTTAAAATATAGAGATGACAAGATAAAAGTTTATAACAATTCATTGAGAACAACTAGGTTTAATACATGTAGCAGATTTTTGCAAGCAATTTCTAGTGACAGATTGGTGATTTATTTAATTTTGAATATTAGATAATATAAATACATTTGTCAGGTAATTTGTATTACTGCTGTTTTTTGATATTGAGACCAATACCTTATGAGCATGAGAACCCATGATAAACAATGTGTCTGGAGTTAGTCTAGCCGAATCCCACTTCTCAGGATCTCTAATGGATGGCAGTGGCAGTGGTGAGGTTGACATATCAGTACCATCTTCTTGCTTTATCTTCTTACATTTTGTCCCATCAATTTCTATTTCTAGATCTTTCCGTTTATTTGGTGTTGCATTTGGCAGCTAAAAAAATTACAATTACAAATATTTCAATTGTTGTTTAAAACAAAACTATTAAAATCAAGAGGAGTATTTGAATTTAATTTAAAAGACCAAGTGCCAGACCAGAATTTTTTCACCAGGTTTCCATTGCAAAAATACCTACATGCAAGTTTTCTAGGCTGGTACTAATGAGAGGGCAATGCATTTGTAACAAACAACTTTTAGTAAGAAGCACTTTTCAGTAGGTAATATAAATAAAAATTCATACTGTATTCATTGTTTGTTTCACAGATTTCCCATCCAAGGTACTGGTTTCAGCATCAGTGGTGTCAAGTGTTTGGGCCGGTTTTGAAGGGGTTGTGTATAGCAAACGTGTAGCATCTAACATAGCCCTACACACAGCTCGAACCTGAAAATACAATAGTTTATATTGGGTATATTTAATTTAAAGACAATCCTTTAGTACATTACTACTAAAACTGTAGTTTTGAAAGCACTTCATACATTCTTAATATATATCATGCTTTTTTTTGTCAATATATACTACAATGTGTTCAAAAAAGTATTACAAGACTATCTACCCATTAGATATCAGGAACAATATAAAATTCAGGAAATATTCCCTTTGATCACTTGAGCAAAGAAGTTATTGGCAGATCACTTTTGTTCAAGCAACATAAGCTACTTATTAAAGTAGTAAGAATTTCAAACATGTCTAGGTATAGAAGTAATTCAATAAATTTTTATTTTCTAATGGTAGAAACCAATCAAGTCATAGATTTTTAGATGACATAATCTACTGAAAAGCAGGTCTAAAATAATGTATACATACCTGGTCTTCACTAACAGATTCATCTCCCAAGTTAAGCCTTATATTGTTTACAGCAGGTACGAAGAACTTCTAAAATAGAACTTAACATTAATTCAGACCAATAAATGCTAATGAAGCATTCTGATACAAATCCAGTAATGATACTTTTACATATGAAATTTGAGTCAGTACCACATAATTCACATCGAGTAACAACTAATTATTTTTTTTAGAAAAGTTTACTCAAATGCCAACCAAAAATAAACAATGTGAAAGTAAATTGTAATTAACTGAAAGAAGAGCATAATTTAAACCATCATTTTGTTGATAATAAAACTTAATGCAACTTTTTAATCTGACAAAACTTTCTTAACTTATATGCTCCCTCATTTGATCATTATAAACGGTAGAAAATATTTTAATGGGTAAGAGCTTTTATACTGTAACTTTAATAATAGTAAAGTGTAATATTTATGATACAATTATAATGATGCAAATATTGAAATAAAGATACTCACTTCTAAATACTTTTTTATAACTTGATCGATTTCTCTAGTAACAGCAGATTGTATGGTCTGTCGCAACATATCCAGGGATTTATTGGCGCTCGCTCTAAACTCTGCAATCGGTCTAGAGTGTGGCTGGACTGGACCTGGCAGACTGAACCTCCTATGCATCGCCGCTAATGTATTTATAGCGATTTGACGCGTTATTGGCTGTTTCTATATAAATAAACGAAGCAACACAGACGTATTATTTAATTTTCGTATTCAAAACAAACAATATTTAATCAAAGCTTATATAAAAAACTCACGGCCTGCATATTATTAACAGCGTTCGTTCGAGTTATCTGTAAAGTTTTAGCAGGGTCTTGATAATTCCATGTACTGTTTGGGGTGGTTTCCCCTATTGTTACTTTAGGCGAAGATTCGACGCTATTCCAACTCCTTTGAATCACCATCTCGAAAAATACTGTTTATCATAGAATTCTTCCAAAAGTTTGGCATATCTCCGCTGAACACGTATATCAGATCATTAACATTGTCACTGAAAACACATCAATACATATTTCCTATTTACAATAAATTTTGGTAGCTACACTTGTTTTTGTGCGAGCAAGCCCTGGCCGGGCGGTGGCAAGTGGAGTGTAGATTTAGTGTTATATATTACCACTTATCTATGGATTCGATTGTCGCTAGTGTCGACTGTCGATGATGGTATTACAATGTACAATACAATACTAGTGTACAATACAACTCCTATAAATATACAAATATAAAGCAAGCGATTCGATACCTACTTGCTAAAAATCGATTTGCATTTACGATTACGATTTACAGTACACTTGTACTTCTTTATGTGAAAAGTAAGGATCGATGCAAAAAATTTAATGATAAAGTATTTAAAAAAGAGCTTGTTCTGGTTTATTTATATCTCAGAAGTTAATCCAAAAATTGTAATTCATAAATATCCATAATGGCTGTGGGTCTGTTAGTTCATCAATACCTGCTTAATCTGATAATCTCAATCGACATTGTCTTGGAGCCTATTTTCTTTAGACGTTTATTAAGGTCCAGTACCAGTGTGCTGAATCCGAGTTTTCAATATTCCACTCGCTAAACGCGTAGAGAAGTGAGTGGAAGTTGCTATCTCATTGGCGTATCCAGTGTCAAATTTTGTATTTCATTATAGTAACGCTTTTGAAGCAACCAATCACATGCGACAATGTTCTCACTGACAAGTATCAGTTGACATTCAACGCTCGCCATTGGGCGGTTACAAAAGTCGCACTCACAAAAATTTGGTTCCTATGACTGACACCAGTTGGCGCTGTTTCAATTCCCATACAAATTGCAGTTTACGCTAACGCGATCGAGCAGATATGAAAAACTCTGTATAGACACACAGTACCAACAAATGAAATTTATGTATTTAATCCATAGATATAATATATTGATCCATCGGTATATAAATATATGTACCGAAAATTAACTATCTCTCTCTTTTTTGTTCTGATTAGACCAAGTTAAGTATACCCTGGTCATAGGGGAAATGACCAGGGTATACTTAACTCTTATCATTCGCACTCACGGGCCTGTCTATGGTTAGCCCCATCTGTATATAATATATCTATGGCTTAACCATTGCGATATAAGAAAATAGTTATAGGTGAAAAAAAAAAAATTGTACATACTTAGATACTTACGCAATACTCATAAGAATTTCAGTTAAGTCTTATTTCAATGTACCTACTAACATACAAACGGCCTAAGTGGAATAATATGATATGTACAATTTAACAACACATTTAAATAACACTTATTTAAATAATAACACTGGCTGCCCCGGCAAACTTCGTACCGTACAAAAATTTCAATCTGAAATTCCTATATAGCAAAAAAGTTTCATCAAAATCCGTCCATTAATTTTTGGTTACAGCCGGACGACAACAGACAGGTAGGCGAAAATTTCAATATATTTTTTTTATACAATGTACAGAATTTAACTTTTTACCAGTTTTATTATTATATATGTATAGATAAGAATGTAAATTTTCGATGGGATCAGTCTACACTCAGTTTGCTCGCTGCTCGCTGCACTGGTCAGTGTTGAATATTATTATATTATATTTTGGTTACTGTTTAAGTAGTGCAGTCCGTTACTTAATATTGCTGATAAAAATAGATAGTAGTAAATAAGTAATATATAATCGGTTTCATTTGACGCTCATTCAGTTCAGCACTGGCAGCACTGTCATCAAGTGGTGACGTGACATTTATATTTTTTCACAACTAAATTGGTGAGTTATTAAGTTGATTCTTAGTATATTCATTTTATACCTAATTATGATTAATTGTTGGTCTTCAACTGTTTTCGAACTAAAGAAAATATTGAATAACTAACATTTTCACAATAAATTGTTATTCTGCGTACTTCTGTAATATTTTAATTATCCTTACCTACTTAATAGAGTAAGAGTAAACCGGCAAAGGATTGAAAAAAAAATGTATCTAGGATTTTTCGTCTATAATATACTAAAATTATTATCTCGATCATGTTATAATTTTTAGGTAGGTATGTAGCTATATGAAATAGGATTCAGCTTGGTAATTTTTTTATGCAAATTCACTCAAACACCAAACGTATGTACGTCATTACAAGTGTAAATCAATTCTTTTATACTTGTTCTTGTACTTTGATCTTTATTTAAAGTAATTTTCAAGGTTTTCATTTGAACTCCATTTGATCCTAAAAAAAGGCTATCAACAACTTAAGTGAAACATTGCCGAGTTTTAAATACCTTTCAAAAGTGAAAATAATTTGTCTTCAATTTTATATCTGCTCTATTAATGATTTAGTTGATTTTTGAGGTTTATTGTGGAAAAATATTCATAGTAATTCTTAGGGAAAATTTCCCAAAAGGTAAAAAATAAATATCATTACTTAAGTTATTTGTATTTGCAGAGTAGCTTTTATTTTGTGCCATTCGCTTTTACTTTCTAATCATATACTACTACAGTAGTATAACTAAATGATCAGTTACATTGCAATCACATGATAAGGTTAGTTTATTTTATTACATTGTAAGTAGTCAACAATGTGTAAAATCTTACTGTTGAACAGGAAATTATGTAATATACAATTGTATATATCATACCATATCATATTAACCTTCTTCTTCAATCACTCTATCCATTAAAAAAAACCGCATCAAAATCTGTTTCATAGTTTTAAAGATTTAAATATTTATAGGGACATAGGGACAGACAACGTGACTTTGTTTTATACTATGTAGATATACTAAATAATTTAGTAGTCGTTCCTAAGATGTTACACTTATAATGGTTTTATTGCATCAGTAGATCACAACATCATCATAGATCTTTTAATGGATGTTGCATCATTGTATATTTAGAGATTACTTATGTGAGTAAGGCTTATCTATTTGTGTCAATTTAGGCATTAAATGTAGTTCTTGACATGTTTTGTTAGTTTCTATAAAGTTTTCAACATATAATTTCAGAAGCACTAAGCATCACAAAATGACGAAAATCAAGGCTGGACCCGTTGTAGATATTCTTGGTGATGAAATGACCAGAATAATCTGGGATTTAATTAAAGATAAACTTATTTTGCCATTCTTGGACATTGAACTTCATACCTATGATTTGGGAATGGAATACCGTGACAAAACTGATGATCAAGTGACTATTGACTGTGCAGAAGCAATTAAAAAATACAATGTTGGTATTAAGTGTGCGACCATTACACCCGATGAGAAAAGAGTAGAAGAATTCAAACTTAAGAAGATGTGGAAAAGCCCTAATGGTACCATTCGTAATATTCTAGGAGGAACTGTGTTTAGAGAAGCAATTATTTGCAACAATATTCCTCGTCTTGTCACTGGTTGGGAGAAGCCAATAATTATTGGTCGTCATGCTCATGCTGATCAATATAAAGCAACGGACTTTGTTGTCCCAGGAGAAGGAAAACTTGAACTTATATTCACTCCTGCTTCTGGAGAGCCCATCAGGCAGGTGGTAAATGATTTTAAGGGTGCAGGAGTGGCTCTTGGCATGTACAACACCGATGCTTCAATTGTTGACTTTGCTCATTCATCATTCAAGTATGCTTTGGACAGGAAGTACCCACTATATTTAAGTACAAAGAACACTATACTCAAAAAATATGATGGTCGTTTCAAGGACATTTTCCAAGAAATTTATGATAAGGAGTACAAGACTCAATTTGAAGCTGCTGGCATTTGGTATGAACATCGTTTAATTGATGATATGGTAGCTTATGCTATGAAGTCTGAGGGTGGATTTGTATGGGCTTGTAAAAACTATGATGGTGATGTGCAGTCTGATTCTGTAGCTCAAGGTTATGGTTCCTTGGGACTTATGACTTCTGTTCTCGTTTGTCCAGATGGGAAGACTGTAGAGGCAGAAGCTGCCCATGGAACCGTCACTAGACACTATCGTTTTTACCAGCAAGGTAAAGAAACTTCTACTAATCCAATTGCTTCAATTTTTGCTTGGACCAGAGGTCTTTTACACAGAGCCAAGCTTGATGACAATGATGAACTGAAAACATTTGCTGAGAAACTGGAAAAGGTGTGCATTGACACTATTGAGTCTGGTGTGATGACTAAAGACCTTGCGATTTGTATTAAAGGCATGAACAGTGTTAAGAGGTCTGATTATTATGAAACATTTGAGTTCATGGATAAATTGGCAGAGAACCTAAAGAAGAGCCTGGGAAAATGACTATCTTCAAAGATTCTGATACATTCAAATCTTTGAATAGTTATATACTATTTGTCACAATTTATATTTTACAATGATTTAGGGGAGTTAAGGGTATTTTGTGTTGGTGGCATTTATTTATAATACTTGTATTTTAATATATTACTAAATAAAACTGTTTTGCATTAGTTTTATTTATGCCTATAATTTTCCCTGAAATTTGTACCAACAAACATTCAACTTTGAGATAATGCAGGCATTATGAACGATTACCTTGAAGTAATGGCGATATTTTAATTGGTTAATGTTTCAAATAAACCATTAAATAGTATTATACATGTAAACAGAGTATAAATATAACTTTGTTTAATCTGTATTGTGTTCCTAAATAATTTCACATGAGATCTTTGCTAGGCACAATTATGTTTTAGGGTGCTCATATCACGAGTAACTAATTTTATCGTGGCCAGATAACGAAACTTGTAAACACGCCACGTCACTGTGCGTATACAGTTATCAAAATGATAAAATAATTGATATATAGGCTATCAAACGACAGACGTGTGATATGATGTGTGATAAATTCGCATACGTATAAAAAATCAACTGTTTCGAATTTTACATTCTTTAATGTACATTTATGTACAAAAAGAAAAACTTACTAATTATAGCGTCTGGTATCGTAGATGCTACTCAGGTTTTAGTACTAATATTGTAGTAGTAGAAGAATGATTATTCATTATGTTTGAAGAAAATGTTAATATAGAGAACGTCGAACGCCTTATTTCGTTAACACTGCAATCGAATGCACTTCTACGAATCGGCTGTACTTAAATATTTTTAAGATTTATTGTACTTAGATATCTAGTCTTCTACTATTAAAATTGATGTATGTATTTGTTTTATTCTGTAAGAAGAATTACAATTCACGTAACATAGCGGTATAAAAATACCTTTCAAATAGAGCGTTGCTCGAAGGCTAAATTCCAAATTATAAGTAAATTTTCACTCATTCCAATACAACGTCATAGGAAATAGCGATGATTATTGGGTGGCCCGTTTGGACACGACCTGCGGAATATCAATGTAAAACTGTTGATATTAGACACAGGTGACTTACAGCAATGCGAACATGATTTGCGATTCTCTTATCGATAATCAACAATAACTCAATGAAAAATCATTATATGTCATGTATACACTATCATTTCATTAGTATCTGAATTACGTAAGGATAAAGAGATTAGGCACTCGGTGCGTTCTGTCTACTTCGTTACTCGTTACGGGCCTGGGTTTGGGCGCTTTGTGCATTTTTTATGTAGTTACATATTTATATCAAGCACCCCCGCTTTTTTCACAATAGATAATACTAATATTTTTCTTTCATTATTTTTGTACTACCTACTCGTATAATAAGAATTATTTCTCACTTTTTAGTTCCCTGTGTTTTTTAAAGTTTATACATATAAGTTTTTTAAAGTTTATATTTATATCCCTATATTGCCTTGCAATGTCATTTAGCTGAAAAGTAGGGTTGTTGAGGAAGTGATTATGAGGAAGAGGAGGATGAAGAGAAATTGTCACGCGCAAATTTAGAGGATGCGGATGAGGAATAGGATATTTTTTGAGGAAGAGGATGATAGGAAATTATAAATACTAGCGGACCCGACCCAAAAGCCGCTGTCCTGTCTGTATATAACTAGGTACATACATACACAGAAATTAATTAAAAGGGCATTTTCCAA
>DWGJ01000232.1:0-37435 GCA_018246895.1 Aspitha aspitha aspitha
TACATTTATAATATCAGGAAAGTCTGAAAATTCAGATAGAATATTTATGATTTTTTTTTAAATATGAGTATTTTAATTATGATATTAATAAATACTCTCAAGTTAATATTATTTATTATAAACATTAACATAATATGACGTTTCAGAGCGTTTCCTCTGGATCCCAGCTACTGAGCGCCGCGCAGCTGGTGCGGATGAACAATCGAAGTGAACAGCACGAGAGAGAGCACGAATTCCATCAAAACGGTGCAAATAATTATGGACGTAAATCAGGACTTTCAAACGCAGTAGTGTCTATACCGGAAGAAAGTCGCGAAATGACAGATGCATTCTGGCAAGACGTAAAGCGAAGCTCTGATCCTAAACAGGACACGACATCTATAGCGAGCTCTACGCATTTTACAGTAGTGAATGGATTTACGAAACACCGGTCTAGCAAGGAGGCGAAGTCGTGCTGTTGCAATCACTCTCATCAGATTACAGTGCTCGTCATATCTATGACTATCTTGTTTTCAGCGTGTATCCTAGCTGCCATATGTTTTGTTGAAAGTGAGTATTCATTCCTTCTAAATGAGTAGCGATTCTGCCACGTGATACATATGTTAATTGTAGTTATTATGGTCCATAAGCACTGAAAAACATCTATACTAACTCAGATAACTGAGGTCCACAACTATGAAAACAGTAATTCTTAGATGTGGGATTAAGTTATTGTTCCACAAGCGAACCGAAGCTGATAAAGCGTATTGAATATTATTTATTTAATATTATCATATAATATACAATAATTACAAGGATACAGATATTCGCGACTAATTATTCAAAAACGCGAATGACAAAAATTAGAAATAAAACCCAAATGTTAACTATATTTGATTGGACGGTACATAATACACCACTCAACAATATCGACATTCAACGGTAACTCCTACTACCTACTATATTATTATGATGTAATGTTTTGAGGCTTTAAAATTAATTAAAGTGTAATAGGTACACATACAGGTGTGCAATAAGGCACACACTCTGTAGCATATGCATAATTTGGCATTGCAATATATTTACCTCTGTTTTTACTTTACAGTGCGAATGCGTAAGGAGACTGGCATGTACAAATTATCTTAAGGAATCGAAGAAGTGCATCAGGAAATTATTCAAAGATAATTGAAATTAACAGCACAATGACGTAGAAAACTAAATCGAACAAATGCCAATTACTACTATGCATATTTTTAGCATCTTATAAATGAATTGGCACATTTGTGTCCATAGTTATATTTTCTGGCATATAAGAGACTATGGCATACGCAAACAATGTAAATTTTAGTAGTGAATGTGGAACTGAAGGTGGCCCTAAAATGATGTGAGAGTTCAAAAAATTGTCAGATTAATCAGAACCTAACCTTTGATGGGATAATAATTTTAACTTAATATCCATATCAATAAGTGTCTACGTACACACCTAGCTCCTAGCACATATATGTTTAGGATATTTATCTGTCTATCGAATTTATTTATTAAACATTTGGTCACCTATAGAATGGATATATTCATAAGGATATGGCGGGAAAATCGCAGAATGCTTTTGTCAGAAAGATTGTCATTTTACAAAATACCTTAAATAAATTATATTCGGTTGAATCTGACCCGAAAGCGTCTAAAAATGTATTTTTACAAATTTATTTGTACATTGTACACTCACATAAAAGTGTAAAAGTAGAAAATATCAAAATAAAAGAATATAATATTTATAGACTTTAAAGTACTTAAATGTTTAGTTAAATGAATTTTAAATACTTATAATATGGTTATAATTTTAATATTAAGTGCAATAATTTATGAATTAGAAAAAAGTAGGAAAATTTGTAGTAAATTGTATTTATACTCTTAATTAGTGCTCAATCTATATCGTAATACCCAATTTAATTAGCTATAGAAAAATCAAACAATATGTGTTTTGTAGGTTTGGCATTATGGCTGGTAGTAGAATGCATTATAGCAACATATTAACTACTGCGTGTACTGTACCAGTACAATAACTCACAACATACATATATGAAAGTTGTATCTTTTTTATTTATTTATTAATTATGTAAACATAAATAGCAAATAAATTTCTTCCGAAAATAATTAACGAATATTCTAATTATGTAGGTATTAAACATTAAAATAAATAGAAAACAACTTTATCTATGAAACAATATTCCATTACAGATAGTACTAAACACTGTTTATAAATTTCAGGCAAATATTTAAACAGAAGGGACTTTTACTGTGCTACATTTGGGTATAGAAATATAAGAAAAGGATTTTATTTCGATTCAATGCTTGTTTTTTGAGGCTTAAAAAGTATGAATACTATGACAATATTTAGCCAATAGAATTCTTTGTTGCGTGTACAGATATTATTACCATTTTAATGTACAAACTTACATATGCAATACCTATGTCTAAAGAAAACCATTAAGTATTAAGTAGTATAATATGATTGGAAACTGTGATAATAATACACAAATAAAATCATTTTTGTTGTTCTCATTTATATCCAGTGTTTTTCAAAGTATGCCTATTTGTATTTTTATATTTAATACTTGGAATAATACCCACACAGCTATAAAATTCCAAATCAAACATTTAAATTATATAAAATATGATTGTGTCATAAATCAAATCTACATATTCAGTCAGGATTTCTGAGCACTAGACTGAGAGATCAGATTATACTACAGCTATTATTTTTCCATAGTGTTTAATGGAATACAGGTAAATAAGGAAGGCACATAAAGATATACCTACTTTAGTGTGAAACAGATCTGCTCTTGGACACCAAGTGAAAGAATCTACTAGAATCCTCATGTCAATAGAAATCATTAAACTATTGGTAAAATTCTGAAGACAAGTAAAACTTACATTGGTCAATCAAATCTAGTAGAATCCACTTGAGCTCTCTTTTTTAAGAACAAACATGTGCCCAAATATAAATTGGTTAAAAATATTAAACTTACATCAATCTCCTCTAATGTCTGAGTCCACCTGTAATTTTCCAGGTCACAACCGTTGCCAGCATTAGGTTTTAATTTACCCTTCTCCTTTGGATCATCATCCTCCTCCACTGTATCAGGTGTTTCAATATCGCTTGAAGATGCATCACCACTGCCATTTTCCTCTTCTAAATACATACAATGAATACAGACCATTAGATTTACTTATTATACATTTTAACTTACAAGTTAACATCTAATCAAGTATAACTCTCACTGTAAACCAAATCATAATTTGAATGGTCAAAGAAATATAATGTAGGTATTGAACTGAAATTTATTACTTTACATCTATACTAATACTTAATATTATAAATCTGAACAGTTTGTTTGGTTGAAAGCGCTAATCATCTCAGGAAGTATTGGTTCGAATTGAAAAATTATTTTTGTATTGGATATTCCATTTATTGCGGAAGGCTATAGGCTGTGTAATATGACGCTATAAGTAATAGGGGTGGAGCAGCAACGAGAATGCGTTACTTTCTTTCCGTGTAACTTTTATAGTGTTATATTGATAGCGTGACATCCTTAAAATAGTTTTTAATAGATTGTTCTCTAATTAAGGCGGGTGAAACCGTGGGGTACAGCCAGTAATATTATAAAGCTGAAGAGGTTGTTTGTTTGTTTGATTGGTTCAACGCGCTAATCTTACGAACTACCGATTCGAATTGTAAAAATACTTTTATGTTGGATAGTCCATCTATCGAGGAAGGCTGTAGGCTATATAACATCATGCTATGACTAATAGGAGTGGAGCAGTAATGATAAATGTCGCAGAAACGGGGATAATATTTCTGCTTTGAGAGCTTTTTTGCGTACACTGCGTAAACCAGCAGAGATACACTCACGTAATGTACGAGAGAATTGTAGATCTATAAAAGTACTACAGAAAAGTCCGCCATAGCATATATCTATCTCTTATGGCTAACTCACAATAACTACTTTTGTCTAAAATTTCAATTAAAAATATTACGTCATTTTCGAGGCTATTTTCTTCTGTCCAGTATTAATCCTTATCTGAATAAATTCGTTAGCTTCGCCGTTTAATATAGATCAAAATTGTCTTTTACACTATATGAATCGGATAGATACTTTAGAAGATATTATAGATTTAAAATAATACGCCACCCAAAAAATAAGCACCGCGAGCCAGCGCTTTCCACTGGAAGATACAGAAGGTTGTGGAGCAACATATAGGCTACTTTTTATCCTAATCCTAGAATTGCCACGGGTAGGTATTTACTAATTACTCACACACCCTGACATACAAGTTTTTTCTACATTTTCTATCTGTTTATTTTGAACTTCTTGCCACACTATTAATGTTGGGTCTCTAGCAGTCTACAACCATTTTAAGGCAATGAGTTATTATGGCAATAATATTGTTTAGTAGAGTATAAAAGTTGCTAATGTACAACATGTGTTTTGACAATTTTTATTGGTTGACTGCTGGACCGGGACTCCTTTCATAGTGAGAGGGTTGTAGGTCATACTCGACCACACTAACCAAGTGCGGATTAGTTGACTTCACACACCTCGGAAAATAAATATTATATACTTTATATTATTCCTAAGGTGTGCAGATTTACCTACAATGTTTTTCGTCACCATTATTGTAAGTGATGTTTAAATTTAAGTTACAAATTGGAAATAACAAGTAATAAATGGGTGCCAGGATTTAAACCCAGAACACCCAAAGTGGGAGGTTGAACATAGAATCAGTAGGCTGTCAGTCCTCTCCCCAAATGCTTACAAAAGTTTTTCAAGAAGTTCAAGTAATCACAGACATTTTACAGCTGATGAACTTCAACCTTTGAAATGCAATTATAACAATGATCCTTACGTTTCTTATCTTTTTCTATATCCTCTTGCATTTCAATAGCTTCCTGATCAGTTAATTCAACCACACTAGCTGGTTCAAAGTCCTTGGCAATTCTTTCTTGTTCTTTTTTGTGTTGAATTTCTTTTAACCTTTTCTCTGTTTCCTCTCGTTCCTTCTTTGCTTTATTAGCCTCCGCCATAGCCTTTTCAGCATGAACATAGAATGCTTCTTTCAGAACCTATAAAAAAAAACATTATTTAAGATAAAAATAGTTTACAAGGTTATATAACATCTATATTTGAATTAGCCTTGATTTAAATTTTGGATTTTCACTTCGTCACAGATTAAATAGCATGTTGGCATGTGACATGTTCCATACAAATATTATCATCACATCATCAAACCGATTTGAAGAACTAAATGTAAAACAATTATTCATTCTATATGTAGACAATTACTGACTAGGTGCATATTATTTATCTTCGAAAAAACTAGATAGCATGAGACAAACTCATTACAACTAACAAATAAACTGGGTTGAACAAACTTTCCCATAAATATTATGATTACTATCAGTGGTTCTATTATTCTACTACTGGACATTAACATTCTCTCAGATTTAATAAGCTAAAGTTATTATCTGCCACACTGGAAAAAGGTGACTTGGAAGACATCACACAAAAAATGTTATAAGCTAATTCTACACACCTCTTGGCTTCCTCACTATGCTATCTTATACCATATTGCCCGATCACAGTATATATTGCGTACCATCAACAAAGAGAGATACTAACGTATGTGATGTGCATTATAATGGTACAAGAAATATTAAACATATTATACCACATCAAGCTGATTACCAATAGTAAATTATCTCTGGGATAAATTTTTATTGTCAGGAACCCACCTTCTGCCACTCTTCCTCCTTGGCGCCTGTGAAGAAATCTGTTTTTCTAGCCAGAAAAGATCCTATTGTATTGAGAAGCTGTAAAAGTACATTATTTTTAAAACGGACTTACAATTAGATATAAAATGTTCACATTTGTTTGAACAGTCACTTCATAAAATGTAGTGAAAACAACAGATCAGCATTTGAATATCATAAGAGATAAATTCAAATGTTAATGTGCTACTACTTACACATCTGGTATTAGGCACCCTTGCTCTAAAGCAACCTAGGATGTTCGACATCATATTTATGGATTTATAATTATTTCTTTTCATGCAATTAGTGCTCATAAGAGGTTAAATAATCTAGCTGTAGCTATTACACTAATACATTAAGCAGTAAATTAATGAAGCCATAGAAGCTATGACATTTTAGGTAAGATGAATTCAGATTGAATTTCTGCTTAATATACCCTAGACAAATTAAGCAGAAACTTATTTATATGTTATTATTATACCGTCACACCAGGTTTGTGAGGACACAGATATTTGGCAGTCGGTATTTCTGCCTATCCCGTTAAGGACCTGGCGTAACGGTATATATTATTAAGATTTTAAAGTTATCGAATAATTAATGGTGTAATGAAGTTTCTAGTACATATCTGGTAGATACATTGGTACTTACTATAGTGATAGTAGTTAATACAATCAAATTATATAATAGCGGGAACAAAACCTAATACATATAATAAATATCATTTTGTTTCTATAGTTCTAAATAATGAGTAACATTTACTTACATCTTTAACACCACCCTCATGCTGTTGAGCCATTGCTAAAAGCATGGAATCAAATCTTTCAGGATCATTTGCCATTTTAATTAAATAAAATATTTATATTTATGTTTAGTAATCGAGAATAACTTTGCTAGGAGTCTATAAATTAGCTTATAATTCTAGAAAAACAAAGAGAATGAGAATAACCGCAATACTTCAAATGCAGTACAGAACATGTACTAGTGAGGTACTAGTTATTATAGTACAGTGAGCAAGTCATGCTAAAAATCGATAAGAACTTTCTAGACTGTCAGAGCGCTTTTGACATAAATAATTTACCTATCTGACAATATAAATTATTCATGTGGCCTGATAATATAAATTGGAAGTGCCCAAATTATTTTATTTACATAAACAAAATAAATTTTAAATATAACAAATAGGTGTTTGGATATCGATTACTTTTTAAAATGGCTAAAATGGGTAATATAATCGATACCAGTTATAATTTTTAAAATACAAGATGAGGCCATGTCTTTCTTCGTTTATTCTTATACCATAAACAAAATGTTTATTTATTATACATTATTATATTTAGTTCATACGCATATTTCAAATTATAATACAAA
The DNA here is from genome assembly GCA_018246895.1 of Aspitha aspitha aspitha. Classification (NCBI taxonomy): domain Eukaryota; kingdom Metazoa; phylum Arthropoda; class Insecta; order Lepidoptera; family Hesperiidae; genus Aspitha; species Aspitha aspitha. The sequence goes on from DWGJ01000232.1 coordinate 7,157, forward strand.
AAATTCTTTACGAAGAAATAAATTATTATTTCAATTTTATATATTTTTTACATACATTAATTCTTTACTATATATCCGATCGTATGCACGGCTGCATGTCGCAAAAAATGAATATATATTATCTATGAAATAGAAAAGTGAAAGAAGACCGTGTCATTGGAGGTCATGCACTTTATTTTTATTCGTAAAAACCTATCGTTTCTTCAATCTTAATAGAAAAAAATTGTTTATTTTCTATTAATTATTCTAATGTTAATCAATTTAGTGATGTGCGTTTCTGATCTGCTTGTGAGTGTTTTATTTTTTGTTTGAAGGATACTTTCAAGTATTCTAATGTCATGGTTTAGAATTAGCAAATGTGATGTTGTTTTTCAGATATATCAAGGGGAAACGTAGTAATGGCAGATCAATTTTGTTTGCGTTGGAATAACTTCCAAACAAATATAGTGAGTGCATTAGATTCATTGAAATGTTCTGAAGATTTAGTTGACGTTACATTGACTTGCGAAGGGAGAAATATCAAGGCTCATAAGGTGATACTGTCAGCGTGCAGTCCGTACTTTAGGAATGTGTTCAAGGTGAATGACTTAGGACATTAATAACCTTCATATTAGATCTAATGATTCTAGTACACTTGACTGCAAGGTTTGGTTTAAAAAACTTGATTGATTACTATTTTCCTTTCTAGGAGAACCCATGTCAGCACCCAGTGATAATCCTAAAAGATGTTTCGGCAGATGACATTGTAAGTTTACTCTCTTACATGTACCAGGGAGAGGTATTCATTGAAGAGAGTAAACTATCATCATTTCTACACACTGCAGCACTTCTGCAAGTCAAAGGTTTAACAGGAGTAACTCAACAGGTAAATATAAGACAAATTTAGATGTTTTGGGACAGAAATGGAAAAATATATTTACATGTAGAATATTTATACATTTTATTTATTGGGTACATATAAAATACATTTTATTTTATTTATTGACTAAATTACATACAGAGTGTTATATTACATATTCTTCTCATAGTAAAAATTGTATGAAAGTTAAAGAGATGTTAATTTAAGTTAAAGAGATGATTGGAATATTTGACACATCTTTGGTGCAGAAACTTAAATAATGAACAGTCTCATATTTCCATGATTTAAATTATCTCCCTATTTGTTATAATTGGATCTGTTTTTTTTTAATGTAAAAACAAAAATCAGAGTTATTTAATTAAGTTTATAAAACAATGTTAACATAAATATTAATTGATGCCCATATGGCAAACCCTAAACATTGTGATTTAAAACACTTATTACAGTTAATTTTTAAATTATCTAAACCAACCTGTATTTTCAGAATGAAAACATCTCATCACCCAGTACCAACAAATTGTATACACAACTGACAATATCTTCTAAGACCCACTTTGGTAATACATATAAGGACACCAAAGTACCTGCATTGAAGAAGAGAAGGAGTAGTACATCAGACAAGCCTAATGATATACCCACTGGAGAACATAAAAAGAGCAAGATTTTGGAGACATGTGATATTTATACAAGAAATAATGGACCTCACCCGGCAAGAATTGACAACCCTATGCTTGTACCAGAAAATAATGTTGATAAAGCCAAACATGAACATACTATTGTTACAGCTAATGGAAAGAACACAACTATAGTAAGTTCTAAATTTGTAAAATCTATAGTATCACACAAACCAACACAAGTACCTGGTCAGCCAAGCTTTATAAATCAAAATGGTGAACTAAAAACTGCTAATTTGCAATTATTAGAAACCCTTAACAATATATTTATATAATTACTAGTGGACCTGACCAAGTGTTGCGGTGGTGATATATGTTAAATCATATAGGTATGTCAAATATGTCAAAATCGCGTACCATGATGTTCGACTAATTGTTGTCCTATAAGAAAACATTAATTTTGCAATAAAAAAATGAGACTATCAATTGAGATAAAAAAATCCTATCTTTTAAGTTTGATCAAATAATAGATATGTACAAAATTTTATTGATATCGGGTCAGTGGTTTCGGAGGTTTTCGCAAACGAATATTGTGACATGGGTCATATATAAGAGATATAGATATATAAAAAAAATATTATGCATGACATATACCAATATGTGTTGTAATAGATTTTATTAGTGTTTTATTGTACTCTGTGTAGAAAGTTTTTAAAGTCCCATTATATTTACAATGACTTCAGCGAGTGGCATCTCTTATTATGGTTTAAGATCTTTTTCATTCTCATAAAGAATTTACAAAAATTCACTCTTAGAGAGCCAAACATAACCTAATGTAAGGTGTACAAACAAGTGTAATAAAGGAAAATATGCAAAAATACATGTACAAGAACAAAATATTTAGTATCACAAATGATTCTTTTAATAGAATGCAAGTGGGTAAATGGAAAAAGTTAAAACATATGGGCACAATCAGACCAGTAATACAGAGATCAAAATATTAGAAGGATGGATGTGGCATTCATGACAATATGAGTTCCGACATTTTATAGCATGAATATTATTATACCTAACTGTGAAAGTGTGAAACATAATTAAAAAACACCATATATGTAAAGCCCTAATACTTAGTTTTTTTTATAATCTTATGAAATATATCCGTATTCTTGTTTTTTATTTATTTCAGGTTAATGCACAAGACGACATTCCGGTGTCAGTTAAAACTGAATGGCTGGATGAAGATAACTCACCAATACCCCCACCTATTTGTAATTCAGAAAATGAAGACAGTGTTCCTGACTATGAAAATAGCATGCTTGCCAGATCTTTAATATCAGGTACTTCAAAATAATGTGTCTTTTTGTAATTACATTTAAACTCTAAACTTGTATTATTTCACCTATACTTTACACCTATTAATTAATGGAAGACATTCTATGTTTTTTAGTTTATTACTTTCTATTTATGTAATGTCTACACTTACAGGTATAAACCCATCTAAAAGTGAAACTTGTATAAACAATCCGCCTTTAAAGAAGACTACTATACCTGATTTGCATATTGTTAGACCTAAGGAAACCAACATTGACTCTGTTACATTCACCAATGCTTTATCGAAAAGTCCAATAAAATCAACATCTATTGAAGAATCTTTGGTAAAATCTGAGAAGCAATCGCCAAAATCGGATATTGAATATGAACCGGAAGTGTTGTTATCAGAACATCAAGATGGTACTGACTCGGATAGTACATACACTCAAGAACAGTCACAGGCTTTGATGCTCTTAGCTGGCATGTCAACTGTACCCGTCATAGGACCCGGTACATCGGCATCTCAAGCAGTTTCAACACACCAACAGTCCAATCATGCAGCTATTTGTGGTGACTGCCCACATTGTGGTATGAAATATTCAAACCAATCGGCTTTGAAGTATCATGTGAGATTAATGCATTCAGATTTAACCAATAGACTATGCTGTTATCTTTGTCCAAGGTCATTTACTATGAGGGAGACTTTCAAAGAACACATGTGGTCCAGTCACGGTCAGAGAAATTGAGAATTGATCATCCGAGGTATATGTGCCTTATTCAAGTTCCTTGCCATTTGATGTACATACCAATTTTTCTAAGGAAATGAAATGCAATATGTATGGATGAAACGTGCCTTATTTATGATAATATAGTAAACCTTATCAATTATATAATTCTGAATATCCAGTTTTTATGTCAGAAATGATTAAATTCTCGTAGATGAGGATGGACAAATAAATATTTTATAAAATAAATTAAAATGGCAGTTACCTACTATTGTAGTTAATGCATATCTTATATTGTGTATGATAAAGTAAGTTTACATTATACATTATTGTTGAATGTCAATGTTGCTGAAATTAGTATTTCTTGAGATGTATAATAATATTTTATAAGACAGACTATCCAAATTTGTGGATATAAATTATATTATGTTAACCAGAATTGCAAGAACTGCTGAATTTTTATGTGCTGAATATTGATGTTAAATTTCAAGTGTTTTTTCATATTCCAAGATTTCTATTATATCAATAAAAGCTCCTTACATTTGTGTAATAATGAAAGTGTAATAATTCAGATATTGTAAATTAATTAGATCTATCATTGTTACTTGTGTGACTGAATCTATGGGAGTTAAAGAGCTGAGCGCTATAATTTCTTTCAGGCTGAATACCTGTTTATAACAAAATTATATTTCTCTAACAGAGGCCTGAAACACAAAAGTCACCACCAAAAACTAGTTCAGAATCTATTTGGAAGAAAAATTTGAATCCAGTTGGATTATATATTATACTAGTGGACCTGACCACCCATTGCCGTGGTTACATTATGTCAAATCATATATAACAAATATCGTGCGTTCAGAAAATAATTTTATGTAAAAATTAATTGACATTTATTATTTGTTTATTTTAAAAAAACTATCCTATCTTTTAAGTTGGAACAAATAATAGATATGTACAACATTTCATTGAAATCGGTTGAGTGGTTTCGGAGATTTTCACAAACGGACATCGTGACACGGGATTTTTATATACATAGATAAGAGATGAATAGTCACATTGTTTAGGACATCTATGATATTACAATGTTACCTTAGAAAAAAATCTTATGAAATTAGTACTTCTAAAGTGCAATAATTAATGTTTAAAAGACATTACTTATCTTTTTAACTGATATAGCTGTTTATTGTTCAGAAAGCTATATATTACTTATAATATTTTGTTAATTTTTTAGGTAATTTAAAGTTAATTATGGCTAAATTCTAATATATACTAGAAACTAATTTTTTTTTACTTTGTTAGTGAATTAAATAAAGGTAACCACATGTCTTGTATGTCCTGTCCTATGTATTTCTGTATCAACATCAGCAATGTCAATGATGTTTGTGACATCGATCTCGCTTTCTGAATCTTGAATACTTTAAATACTTGTTTGGCAAAGTGTAATCCATATGGAATGTGTAAAACGTGAACGTGCAAGTATACAGCACATTGACCGCAGTGTGCTCAATGCACTGGTGCTATAGTGACATCAATGAAAGTGATATAAAATTTGTTTGTGAAGTTTCCCTACGTTTATCAATACTACAAATATTCAGATTCCAATTCACATTACAGGTATGTTAATTATAATTGTATCACATTTTATAACAGATAATTTAACAAAATACTGTCCTAGTTTTTGTTAAGTACTTCTTTATTTGGTTATTGAAAAGAATTTAAAGCATGCTTCACCACACTCTAACCTGGTTTGGTATAGTTTAATTCTTATTACTAATAATGAACCTTGTATGAACATTTCCCAGCTCTTCCAAAGATGAGTTAATTTTCTTGTATACTTGGTAAAATGACAATTTATAAATTTCTTAAAAGACAATCCAACAAATGTTTTCCGGATGTCGAATGGCAACGCATTGGCAACTCTACCGTAGCACACGTCCATTGGCGACGGTGCCGCTTCCAGTCAGCTGGTCGCCTGCCCGTTTGCTAACATAATTGCAATTAAAAAGCCAATGATCACGTGTTCAGTATCGTCGCGTCGCGGTTGTTCTGGTAATAATAGTGTGCGTAATCAATCTTATATTCTATTAAATACCTCGAATTACGACACGGCGAGTGTGTAAGGTTACCCAGATGTAGATTATTTTCTACAATTTAATTATTATATTAGATCGCAGTAATTGTGTTTTTTAAATGTTACTTTATATTGTATCTGCAATGGTTTTTTCCCGTTTCAGTATTTATAAATAGACAATAATAAAATAGGAAAACGTAAGCTGTATTATGAAATTATGTACTTGATATTACCTTTTTGTGGATTTTCTCTTTTTTTTGGTGATTTGTGCCAAAAAAAGTTTACTTTTAAGATGTTGCTATAATTATAATTAGGTATTCTAATTAAGTTACCGATATTTTTCATATTTTCCAGTCTATTACAAACATGTTGTTGTGGTGGTTACATGTAGTTCATTACACGATGAATACATGTTTTCTATTGTTGTTATCATAATGATTATTTTTATAGAAATTTTTTCTTGTGTTGAATGCCATTAGTGATGATTTAAATTATGTTATAGAGAGTACGTAATAATAAAATACGATAGAATATGATTTTATGAACAAGAAAAAGAATTGCTATATTTATGGTTAGTTTATATCTAGAATATATACAACAAACAGTATATTGTTGAATGTTTTATTCAGAATTTTACAAGATTTATATTTTAAATTATGTTATAAATAAAAGATTATGCTTCTATACGCGATATTTTTATTGTTGCCCCTGTCTCTTATCATAGTAATGGTTTGTTTACCAAAACTAATAAATTTCAGGAATTGTCACACGAGCGGCAGAAAAAACAAAATATTTATGAATAAAAAATACCTAATCGCGTTTAGTGTTTCGTACCATCTATTGCAATGACTTCTTGCAGTCTTAAGTCACGCAATTGTCATTGCTTCGTTCATTAAATTTATTAAAACTTCAATGTCTGTTTACTATATGTAGTAATTTTCATTCTCCATGCTACATATGAAGCATGAGAGTACTTTAGTGTTCTTTACGTAGGTATAGTAGGGAAGCATGAGTGTTGTAAACACCTATCTACAATAGTTTTAAGATTGCTTGTCTTCGATCGCAAAGGCTTTTAGGATTGATGTGACGGCTATATTACAAAAATTCGTTTACGTCTCGTTATAGTTTATATTTCCATAACGAAGCAACTGAACCAGAGCTGGTCTACGCTTAGACGGTTTAAGTTTATTCGAGGCATATAACTAAAAGTTAGTTAAAAGCTAATAGGTCTAGAGTCTACGACAGCCAGATCTTCGTTATTTTATAAAAGCTGAAAGTTTTCTGTGCATGTCCCCTCTACAGGTGCGAACGATCAGCGACTATGGAGTTTGGGTTGTGGTTACTTTAAGAAATAAACACCCTTAAACTTTAAAAAATATGATGATCAATAGATTATATCAATTTAAATAATTCATTTTATCCATTATTACATCATTTTTGTATTGCATCTGCAACAGTCGATCTATAGGTTTACGCATATGAAACAGTTTTTATCCACTTACCTACTTAATAAAAAGTACTTTGGGAACATTTGATCAATCAATAATTTTTCTTTGTTGAACAAGAGTCGCTAGAATTACTTATCGTTCCTCAGTTTTCATGTATTCCTATCGATGTTACAAAATTTCTCAAGTTTAACCCCGTAATGCCCTTATTTGCGACTTGTTGTCAAATTTGTTGCCAAACAAGTCGCATTTCAGTTTTTCGCAAGCACGAGGCTTACTACGTGCCTTAAAGCTGAACAATGGGGAAGGATATGCACCTACCTAGGCATTGCTATGAGCAATGGAGACGAGTCTTGCATAGTGGTCGGCTGACTTCTTTGGATTTGAGCGTCTCTTAGCAACAATAGATAACTGTTCGTATATAGGTACTTAGAAGATAATAATAGTCATTATTACAAACAACCCTTTATTTGCTTGTAAAATGATTGTTTAATACTTTATACTGATTTAAAAACCAGTTAGAGGGAAAGATGTACATGGGGACAACTGACAATGAAATATAGTACAAAACCAAGTGACCTTGTGGTTAGCCCGAACTAAGTAATTAATTAAATATTTGGTTTATAGCGTACTTTACTTAAAAATAGGCAATGGTAAGCCGTGATTTAACGCCGATGTCAAATAAAACATTGTAAGGTTACTTTACCTTGATACTTTGACCGGAAGATTTCATTATATAAACAGATAAGTAACATTAATTTTTCAGGTTATTCTGGCATGATCGTGTTAATGTTAAAAATGTTATAGGAGTACCCTATAATATTTTTTGCATACCTACCTACTAACTTATTTTCCTAGACGGAACAAATAACTATCCAGTATAAATGTAACAAAACATAAATCAGATTTCATTAGTGAAAATAATAATAGTAGGACTCCTACATACATACATATATACGAGTAACTCGACCGCGCCCGGCATTGCTTAACATTACAGATCGTTTTCAATCTGAAGCTGAACCAGGACTACGAGCGCTACCGATACATGGATGTATTGAATTAATAGAGTCTCTGTTACCTATCACATGATTACTAACAAATACAATTTAGAAAATTATGAAAATGAGGATATATTAAAAACGTATCAATTTTATTTTTCGCATCTAAAATTTCTCTTTTAATAATAAGTAAAATGGCACCTAAAAATTATGCTCACCTTGCAAATAAGCTGCAAGTGGTTAAAAAATATAAGTTCTATATGATTTAATATCAATTATTTTGTACGGTTATTCATTACACGAAGGTAACTTGGCTTCGAATAAGCGAAGTCAATTTCGGCGAGCAGGCGACACACAAGATTTTACCGCAAAGCAAGCATAGCAACATGAACGTGCGAAGCGTAGATAGCTTGTGGATATGTGTAAAGGCGTTCTAGGAAGCCCCTTAATGCGGAGACAGCTCCGTTGGGACGCTATTGATCGTCATCCGTCGTCAGTGGCCGAGGCGCCCCTATTGATTCGCCGCAATCTGCATGATAACCCGCGCCTGGCTTCTCTACTCGCTACAACATTCAATTAGAATACACTTATCAATAATCGCGTTATGTTGACTCAATCATGACGTTGATGACAAGTATTATTCATTACTTACATGCTTAACAAAAAATAAACCCAACATATTTTTTTTGGTGTAAAGTGATACGTTTACCTTTAAGAGTATACGTTGCAGAGAAACAACTAAACAAATACACTATAAAGGATTCTTTTAATGTTCGTAGCAGTATATAACGTACGTACACATAAATAATTGAATTCATAACAATCGTGACTTGAAATTAAATCCAAGTGCCTGTAAAAATATTTTAAGTTTATTTATTGATTGGATTTATGTGCATATTTAATTAAATGAAAAAATGGAGGTGGTTGGGACTAAGTATTTACTTATTAAAAGTTTATTAAATTAGTTAAATATGTAGTTTAAACAGAATGTATTTTTTTTATCATCTTTTCTAATAGCCGTTAATAATTGTTACAAGGTAATTTCATTAAAGTAAAAAATATATAAATTGTATGAGAAATGCGTAATTGTCGTTAGAGGTCGGCCCACGAACAGTTTGGCGCGAAATACGAATTCAGAAGGAAGTTTCGTTACCTGTTGTACCTACGATATTCTAAAGTCAAGTACCTACTTAGTTCAAAATCTAAAGCAATTTCAATAATATTCTCAATATGAAAATATTCGGTAATTTACAATTGATTATTAAATGGTGATAAAAATAATTTATTAACAGTTTATGAAAACATTGTAGCTCACCGCCATATAACTTATTATGAATTTGTCAAATAATGTCTTCACTTCGTATTTTTATGTTTATAAGCAACACATAATACTTTTAAAACATAAACCACCACATATCGTCACTGTTATCTCCGAACGGACAATATATTAATGAGCTAACATAATTGCTAGTAGATAGGTAACAAGAGAATCAATAGAAATGTTATTGATCAGGCGGGAGTGAAGCTGTAAGCGAACTCGTATTTGTCAGAGTACAGACAGCATTGTTAATACTGGATGTATTAACAATGATTCAGCTATTTCGTAGGTAATATTATTTGCTTTAATATTTTGAAACAAAATCGTCTCATCTTTTTCTTTTTAACATTTATCTGATCTGTCGCAATTATTAAATTTCATAATATTTTGATTGAAGAATTATAACTAGTGAGCTATTAACACGTAGATGTACTTTTAAAGTAAGATGTTTTACGAGATTATATTAAGCGGAGGATACTGTTAACGCTATGAAAGAACTGGGCTTAGGTAACACGTCGTAAGAATTTGACAACTTGCAGTAGGTACGCATTGAACTACATATATATTGTAAGTTACTTATAAACCAGAGATATATTTGTATAAAAAGGCCTTCATTTACTTTTAATGACCTAACTCTATAATACCTTGAGAAATTTTGTCAAGCATGGAAAGTTAAAAACATTCTATAATATAAATATTAATTAGAAAATTATGTAACTTTAATCATTGGTCACTAAAATAATTCATTACGATAAATACAAATTAAATCAAAGTAAACATGAAATTATCTATAATGTACATAGAAGTTTGTGTTGATGATCCATGAGGGCATATTGTGTTGTAGTCGTTACCTGTTTAGAAATGTGACTAAATAACAATTTCTATTGAGGTCTGGTTGACGAAGGAAGTTAGGGTGGAGTGTGTCGTGTGACGTTATTCCAATGTGGGTCACTGTCGCCGCCTACGCGCAATTCGATAAAACTTTGCAAGTATTCACCACCAGGTTACTACGCATAAACCGCGATTGGACGAAATGGTCGGAGTCGTTATCAGATATTCGTACTTAATGTTCCTAATAAATCGCCGCCAGTTATGATCTCCGTTATTCTAATCAAGACGTCATACCACTCCATACGATATATTAATTACATCATAATAATATACATATTGCAATTGTTTAAGTATTATTACGTTTATATTTTACATTAATTAAATTGTATGTTTTTATGCTATTAATTGGTACTAGAAGTACCTCATCGCCCCTCAGTGTAAAGAGTTTTGATAAGTTTAAAATATTCCAAATATATTCTTATCAGAGTGTTACAGTATAATCATTAAGAAGTAAGGTTTTATATAGCAACATAGGAAAATTGTGAATTAATGAATAGTGCAAAGTATTGATCAATTGTTTTACCATGATTCTAAATATAAAATTTCGTGGAGGAAGACAAAGTTCGCGCGCAATACGGGCGCGGGCAGGTAGTGCGGGCGCGGGCACGCGGCGGCGGCGTATCGATTCCGCGGCGCCTTCAGTCGGCGTCCGTCGAGCGCCGCGCTGCGCCGAGCCGCCGGCGAGCGGGCGTCGCCCCTCCCGCGGCCCCCGCCCTTCCGCCGCCCTCTTCGTCCATCGAATCTCGACGTCGCCGGCAAACTCGAACGACCTCTTTTCGCTAACTAACGTCGCTCCTGCGTCCGTTTCCCGCCGCGAAACTGCGTTCGATTTACGCGGACAATTCTGAGCTTCCGAACTTGTAACACGTTCAAAAGTTGTTTCAAATTATTGGAAATTTGTTAAAATTAGGAGCTTTTATTAAAACGGAGCCATTGGGTATTATCGAGTTAAGAGTACTATTGACATGTTCTTGAAGCAGCGGAGGGTGAGGTAGTGGGTAGAAGGTAGTAAGGTAGTGCGAGTGCAATGCGGGCGCGTGCGGGCGGTTACGGACGAGCATGGCCGGATGCGTTGCCGGCTGCGTAAGCGCGGGCGGGTATGGATTGCTGCAAGTACGGGGAGTACCGCGGGGCGGCGCACGCGCAGTACGGCGCCGGCGCGAGCGCGAGTTGGGACGGCTACGGCTATGCGCCGCTGCCCTACCCGCCGTACGCGCACGCTTACTACGCGCCGCCCGCGCAAGACCCTTACTCGCGCTACTATCGTTACGACTATCCTACGCACCACGTTCATCACGCTGACCATGCTATGCCCATGGGTTGGTATTGCTCAATTATTAACACATGCAAATATCTACCTCAGTTAAGTTTTCATTGCTTGTTCATTACTGAATCTACTTTACATACTTACACTGAAGCATACCAGTACTCTTTTTGTCTTTACTCTCTTTTTAAGTAGTTATACGAGTACCTAGCAATATTTTTTATGTGTAATGAATTGTAATAATCATACATAGTTGCATATAAGTACAACATTTCTTTGACAGTTAAAATGAAAATGCGAAGTTACAATTCATTTAAAATTACACAATTGTTATTGAATATAGCTACTCTAGCATATGAGTAAAATATTTTTATTATGTCGGCACAATTATATTGTAGAGTAGAAACCAGTACTATTTTTATTATTACATCATTATTTTTTATATCAATGAATTATTTTTGGTTTGAACTTCGTGCAGAAACAATTAATGGCGCAAGTTTAAAATGTTGTCTTCAACATCAGTTTGTTCAGTTGATTGTCTGCCATATTAACTTGTAATAATTTAGTTAGAGTCTCGTAGATATTTTAGTTACGTGCTCCTTTCTCTATCTCGTTTATTATTATACAAATTATTTATCTATATGTTGCAATCGATAAATTTTAGTAGGTATATCTATGTAACATTTAGTTTGTGATATCACTTTCTTAATTAGGTAACTTTTCTATTCTCCTATTTAAAATAATATCATCATATTTAATTTAATTAAAGTATCATAACGATAACGAACTTGTATAAACTCAATTACAAAAAGGAGTGGAAGGACGCGCTACGGTAGAAATGCATCAATAATTGTCCCTGTCGTAACATGCACTAATTCCTTGAACTAATTGAATTACTAACATGGTTGTGCGCTGCAGGTATTCATAGGTGTATTACAGTTTAGTTGTTTAAAATATGTAAGCGATGTTGATGTTTGTTTACTAATACGAAGAGATCGGAATCCGCACGCGTGGCGCGACATTCTGAACAATGAAGAATGAAGTAAGAATTAATGTTTACGTTTGGGCGGATTTCTCGACGTCTACGTCACGTGTCGATGTCGGTGGGGTGGGGAGAGCGGGGTGAGAGCGGGGTGACGCGCTACAGGTGGTCCGTGCCCGCGCCGTCGAATTGATCGTCCGCACAGCGCACAGCCACTCACCATATTGACCGGCGTGCTGATGCCCGCGTCGCCTCTCCCTCTAAACTTTATCCATGCTGCGTCGCTACGTAAACAGGACGGAGTTTTCACTTTTCCACTTACTGTATATTACCATTAGTAAGGCGAGACGCTGAAGACGTATAGTAGGAGGCACACCCTTCTTCATAACTTAAATCGATCAAATGATTGAATAAATATGTTATAAAAATGGTATATGCTGTAATAATATGCAGCATATTATGTTAACACATACACAAATAAATAATTTGTTAAGTTCATAAATGGACATAAGGTAATAACGAAGAGATATTGAAAGATTTGTTTAGTTTTTTACGTTATACCTACATACACACTATTAACACTATAATATCATTTATTCATGACTACTCTAAAATATGGACGCGACAGTAAAAATGAAAAACGTAAAATGTACTTACACGTAAAACGAAGAAAAATAATCAGTCAATTGAGTTTTATTGAATCATAACAGTTTATACTTACAGCAGTAGACTTGTGTTTTTATCGTTCCAACTTTATATAACATAAAAATGTTGCAATTATCTAACAGCATTGTTTTATAATAAGAGCAAAGTTAAGATGAGGTACGTTTGACTTTTTCCTTTGGTTAATTACATTAATAAACGTTGTAACAGACAAAATAATCTTAATTTCTTTTAGGGTTTAATATGCGAAATAGTTTTTATGATATATTAATGCGGTATACTTATAGGGTAATTATGCATCGAAATACTCCAAAACCGCAAGATGAGAATAATTAAATGGTTTCAATGTTATTTTTATAAAGCTTTAGTTTTTTCTCATGAGTGATATCGGTGCTATGTATCTAGTATAATTTATGTATTTGCTATAATTGTAATTCGTTCTATATGTAATTTTGTGTCAGAGTACGGCGCTTACGGGCTGAAGGAGGCGCGGACGCGTAGGAACTTACCGCGGCGGGAGATGCGGCAGCAGCCTGCCGCACAGCATCTGCCTCTGCCGCATACGGTAACACTGAACATATATGACGAAACCTCACATATACCCAGTTAAACTCGAATAATGGAAACAAATTAATTACACCGTTTCCTATGGTTTAGTGATTTGGATGATTTAGAGTAATTGCATTTTTAGGTACACAATAATATGAAATGCGACTAATTGCATTTTCTGAGTCATAAAAGAACAATTGCATTTGTATTTGCTTATTAAAGTTGTGCCATCAGTGTACGGTTCAGTTGCGACGTCACTGCCGCACAGAACTCACCTTCTAACCCACCAAGGTTTACAAACCAACACAAAAATCGTTTCAACTTGCGAACTCTCAGGGTGTGCATCGCATCTGCAGTTGTCTCAGGCCGTATTTACAACAATTTATAGCAATATAATATCGTATTTATATATCGGCCATGATGGCAGGACAGTTATGAACATTAAACATCACATTTACATATACATATATACATATACATGTACATATATATTAAATTAAATATGTATTAACATACTATAAAAACTATTAACATTGGTATAAAAGAGGGTAAATAACTAGGAATACCGTTTTAATTTTAAGGTGCAGTATTTGAGTGTAATTGTAGAGATACTGTTATTATTAAATTAGTAAGACGGTTCAACGGTAACGAGACAAAATGTAGGTCAATGTCAGAGGACAATCTACTACAGTGACGCAAAATTTATCTTCTTTTTATAATCTGTGTTTATGAACTAGCTTCCGGCGAAAGTTTTTATCGAATCAACTTGACCTCGTTGCCCTAAAACTTTATGATCATCAATTAGTTACCCAAATACAATTTAAGTAAATCAAGGTCACGAATGAAACATGAAACATTTTATTGTAATTTGTTGAAAAAACAGACTCAATTAATTTACGAAAAAGAGTAAGTAGTAGTAGTAATGTTTAGTATGCCAAGAAAAGTAAGGCTATAATCTTACTTGGCTATATCCAAGAAGGTAGCTCAATTGAATGTATATGAAAAACAAAACATTACCACAAAAAAAATCTTATTGACAAAAAATGTAATAAAAAGATCAACGTAGACACTCAACAGACAGTGCTCGCTCAGTGTACAAGGAGGAAAGTCAATTGAATGCCGCGCTCGTCGCTTCAACTTTCATAAGTACTGTTTGAAAGAAACTGTTACAGAGGATATATTATACAGCCATTGACTTCATAGATAAATGTAAAACAACTGCTCCTTCCTTTTTAACTTAAAATGGCATTATACTATTGTTTCACATATATGTAGAGACCTAGATTAAATAAAAAAACATTGTTAAAATAAAATCCCACCGATCGTTCAAATCGACAAAATGAATGGTGAAATCGATATGACCAAAATTCGGGTACACGGAAGCAGTATGATACGTTTGGAAGTGGTATCATTACAGCGTCAGATTACGAGACAAGCGAGCGGCACAAAGGCGCTAATGAGGGCGGCGGGGGTGCGCGGGGCGGAGAGCGTGAGGGCGAGGCGGAGGTGGCCCATGAAAGCTGTCAGCGGTTGATTTTTCCGAGTGTCGTGGGCGCGCTGATCGATAAGTCACGTGGTTCACGCCGAGCTCGCCACTTGCCGCTCAATAGTTAGTTAGCCTCTGCAAATCTCCCGCCACCACTCTATTATACCATATGTTAAATGTTTTAAAAGTTATTTCAATCTACTAACACCCTACGTCTGGTAACTGTTACCGCAATTTAGTTACATTGAAGTATGTATGTACAAAAATGATGCCACTGGATGGGAGTTTGCGCAATAAGGATCTCATCTTATCGTCATTAACAATTGAAAAAGATTGCCAAATTTTTATTGCATATTTTTATTGCAGTATAGTTGTAGCATTGGTATCGGATATTTAGTATTAGAAATTAAGCGTCAATGTCGACTTGCGATTACGAGCGAGTAGTATGTAGCCCCGTAGCGCAGTCGGCTACATTATCGTAGAGTGCTACGAGGTTAAGTTAACTCTAAATAAGTAATACTTTTAAATGTATTATTTTTATATATTTAGATATTTAATGTGTTCAATTAGATATTTTTTATTTACAGATCTTTCTGTTACCATGAAAAAAATGTTAAGTTAAATGTTATGTTGGAAAAGTAACCACTTTTTGTCGTATGCGCCTTCATACTCATAGCAAACGGGTACTTCAAAGAGTAAACTCAAGAGTGAAACTTATTCAGTAATTAATTGTAACTGTGTACATAGTATTGCAAAAGGCTTAGGAATCGGGGATAAGATGTGATGGATGCAGTACTGCAACGCAGAAGTGCAGAGGGAGTGACGGACATCGATCGCGGGCGCCGCGCGCTGTCGCCCCGCACCCCTCCGCCCGCCCCTACTAAACGTTATCTCGCATGCCGTACACTTGTACACATTGTGCTCCGTCATGATACTGGATAGTGAGAATACAAAAATTAGCTCCATACCCTAAATTCTTATTATTAAATCAAAATTTACCTTTTAATAACTAATTTTAATAAGATATTGTGTTACAAGAATTGCTTTTGTTACATAAAAACGTTAACGGCATTTCCTTTCTTACTGATGAAGTGATCAAATATTTTATATTATAATATTTTAGTTTAAAGATTGTAAAATAAAAGTCGTACTTAATTGGAAAAAATATCTAATTCGGTTATCGTATTGTCATAAAAATACAAAAAATACATAAATAACTAAATTTTTCTAGGCTTCATTTTATTAAATATATAAAGAAAACAAACAAAGACGAACATTGAACACCAAAATACAAGTACATATATACACATACATGTAACTGCGTATACAGATATCTCAGACTTGGCGAGAATCGAACCCAGTAACCTTAGGGCGGACAGAGTCGTAGTGCCTACTGCGCTAAGCGGGTATTAGTTTAATAAAATAATATAGGGCCGATATGTGTTTCGGGTCCCAAGTAGTAACGAGAGATAAGTATTGGTACTGATAACAGATAATGGCAAAATCTGTGTCTGTGTAATCAGTACGGGAATTTGGATTACATTTGTTATGTACATATATCACAATATGATTAATGTTTAAAGTTATATTTCATATTTATATCTTTATAGAATATAACTTTTTATAGACTAAAGTATCGTAAGTCTCTAACACCGCGAATTTATTAAATATATTTTTACTTACAGTCCATACATACCGAACGTAGAGTGTACATAGACTTGGGTTATATCACACTACGTTGATCAGGGTAATATTATCGATTGTTACCGGCAATTCGCACGCGGTGTGAAAATCTATATACTCGTCTGAGTACATGGGGCGTGCAGCGCGCCGTCGCCTGCTCCTCACTTAGAACCCTCTGAATCGATACCCGCTGAAACCTACGTTCCCGTCGCCGTTCTCTAATCAATGCCACACTATTTACATGAAACATACCCTCGCAGAAAACACTCTTGCTGTCACTAAGCGCCAAGTGAATCAAATACGAAAATTTTCAGCTCCTTAAAACTTATGATGTAATAAATCCGATAGAAACAAATTTCGTAATTTGTATCATAAAGCACTTTTCGTTGTTTGAAAGTTACGATAATATTTCTATAATTACTTATTTTTAAGAATAACTCGTGGATTAGAAATAAAAAATTTACTGATTAAGTAAATTCATACACTCATACATATATGTACTTGTACCTTACATTTAAGTAATGGCAACAATAGATATTGGTAACCATTATTGGTTGGGTATTGGCGATGTTATCATGGTGATCTTTTTATATGATATAACTATAATTCGTGAGATTTGAAGAAAGACGTTAGGATTTAAATTATACACGTTAGTTTAAAAGTATAATTTATTTATGTTTCTTAGCCGCCTCTAGAATGTGGAGTGAACAGTCGCGGGCCCGCGTACTGCGAGCCACAAATGTGGCCACATTATCAGGTATCATGTTTATTTTTGTTGAAAAATACTCATTGATGTACTTAAAAAATGTGGTATGTTACTGATATGTCAAAATGGACATGTTATATTTGACAGATGGGCGTTCTTGGTGGCGGCGGGTGGAACGGCGTAAATACTGTCAACGGCTCGTGGGCAGCCAGGCTGCCTTGTTCGAGGGAACCCATACGTTACAACTCCGACTGTCGTCTTATGAAAGTTCGTATTCTTTACTACATTGCCATTGAGGTCTATCAAAGGAAGCTTTCTTTGTAATTCATAACGTTAATTTTACATCTTGCTATTATCATTTCACGTCCTTCTTTTCATGTATTTTAGCTTCATTCACACCATTTTATTACAATAATTTTCTTTTCTTTTTATTTAAATATTACATATTTTTTAATTTTATATCAATGCTATTTAATATTATAACTTCTTAGTTCTTACATAGGTAAGTTTGTTTATAGATCACTTTAGTTCGAAGGACTAGTAACAAGGATAGTTGTAATGTTGGCTATAACGGTCGTTGAGCCTGGTTGAAAAAGAATGTAAAATATTACATAATAAATTGTCTTGTATATACATTTCAGGGTCCTCCTATGAATCTTGAAAGCCACGCTTGTGCTCAAGACGCAAGAGTGCCGCAATTCTCTGTTTTCGATGATACGCCTTTTAACGCGGAAGCCGGAGGTGGCACGAAGCAGACTAATATAAATGAATATTGTACAAGAAACTTGACTCCGTCAGAGAGTAATGTGCCGCCACAACGCGAACGCTTTTTTGAACAGCGAGAATCGCGAATTATGCCACCGGAGGAGAAGCGGCCACCACTGGTACCGTTACCAGCATTTCAACAAGCTTTCGGATCTACTGAAATCGGAAAATTTGCTGAAGCCTTCAGTCGCGCCGAAGCAGTGCACGAAGCCGAAGATAGTTCAAATGATAACTACGTTTATGATTCATTCCAAGATTGGGACGGACCTCCAGAACTGCAATGGTCCACGCAACCCGTCTCACGGGAAATTAAATGCGAAGACAATTATTAACGCTGTCTTTGCTCTAGTGCTAATTCGGGGCGCTTGCGTCTCTTAGCTAATTTAGAAAATGTTTAGTTTCACCACCACGTTGCCAAAAATGAGTAGGTTGATGTCGTGAAGGTGACTCGATATCATAGAACTAGGATGTGATACAAAAATATTTAACGTGTTCTAAAATGAAACGGCTCGAGATATAGTGGTGTGACTTTAATTCATATACATGTTACATATATATATATATTATTATAGTAGCATATTAGTTAGTTCATTCCCTTTAACTAGTTTTAGATAAACCTTGAAAAGTCAAAAAATATACTTGCAGACACTAGGGGAATGTGGGAATATTAGGTAGGTACTGCAAAAATTAAAAAAAAACAAAGATTCGATGTGCCTTTAAATCAAAAAACCCGGCCGCTCTCGCGCGGCGTCCCCCGCCCCGCTCCTCGACGTCAGGAACATAATGAATATCATGTTATTACAATAGAAATTATAGGGACCAACGTTTAGACATATATACACGACCCTGTCGCGTAAACAGACGATGCGCACTATCCTCAATAAAAACTGTAGAGGAAATTCCGTCAGGGAAAGTAACGAAATTTGTAAGATCCGTAGTCAAATAGTAATAACTGAATACCAAATAAGTTATCGCTGAAAACTGTCGAATGCACTTATGATATTAAATTAGAAAAATATTAACAAATTAAAAATTATAAGATAAAATTTGGCGTATTATAAGAATGTTTTACACTTATCTTTTATATCAGAAATTGGATACCTACTTTATATTAGGACTATAAAAATTGTATCATATGTTAATCGCGACGAATATAATTCTAATTCCTGACTTCGGTGTAGTACTCGTAAATTTCATCATACATTGAAAAGCCTATTTACGAGTAGACTCCTACCTACCTATGTATTAACTCCAGTTAACTATGTATCTTTGGGTACGCACAGAATTTCTGAATTAGTCTGGCGGATAAGACATTTTGACTTGCAATCTGCTGATAAAATACGTATGTATTACAATATGTCTATTATATTGAAACGTTGAAATGTGTATAGCTATACCAAAAAATCTGATATTCTTGTATAGTGATGATAGCTTTGACAATGCCACATTTGATAAAACAAAATATCTCACGCACAATCGTATCAAGATGTTTTGCCAACTTTTTAGTCTATCGAATCTAGTCTTCACCTAAGTTTAATTGTAATTCTCTTTTATAATTTTGGATGGGGTTCTAAAGACGCCGCGCGGAATTTTATGATCTTTGACATTATGCAACAGAAAAAATCATCTAATTATATTTAGGTAGTAAAATTTCATAATGTTTAAATGAGATTACTTATGAATAAAATTGCTTGATAAATAAATAATTAGGGGTCCAATAACATTAATGAATTCTTCGACAAAATTTTTGTTTCATGCTGATCGGTACTATAATGCTTTAGTATTTTTGCTTTCACTATTTCTGAGCTAATATTTGCGATACCTACTTCAAAATTTTGTGGTCTGTACAACCTTACCCGATTGAGATTGGACCTGTATCAGGCTTTTAAAGCCATGTTTTTAAAATATGAAGATTGTCCGCAATTATTCTTAATACTCGTAAGTAAACTATACATAATATATAAAACTATGTACATTGTGGATATTATTTTCTTTCCATTTTAATCATAACAGCAATGACTCAATAGGTGGTTAATTACTGATTTCGCATGCCATGTACCTAATATTCACAATGAATTGTTTTTAAACCGGGTATGCTTTCTGGACGAAAGTAACTTTCAGTAAACGCGAGTAATGAATCATACTCTACAGGTATTGTGAAATGACTTTAATCCTCTGTCTGTATAGAACATTTCATATTTCAAGGCTTGAATTATAACAAAAACTTCCAAAAGTCTTCATTTTTTAGGAAATAATCTACGAGTGTTAGTATTTTTCATCTTCTTTCTAAAAAGCCGTTTAATATTGGAGTGCCTTATGTAATTTAAATGATATGAAAATAGGTGAATGAATTTTATTCTAGTATAATTTGATGGAACACCATGTAGATAATATAGTTATTAAACTTCTTTAAAATCAAGTCATTTTTTGAGTCGTAGATGTGATAAAAATCTTATTAAAGTTATTTAAAACTCACGTATACATGATGTAATGTAGTATAATACTGATGAATATTCGGCGCGTGGGATAATCATTGTATTAATACAGAAACAATGTGGGATAATCGTTGTATTAATACAAAAAGAAAATGTTTACAAATAACAAATAACAAATAGAGTATTATATTAAGGTTAAGGTTTTGTTGTTGAAAATAATATTCCTTTCCTAATAGAATTTCCATTAGTTTAATGTAAAATTTTGGTTGATTGTTGAGACTTCACACAATCCTAGATAATAGTCAAAATTGAAGTTTAGTCAAGATGACATATAAGTAAACTGTAATTGTATTGCTAAGTGAAAAACTTATTAATTCATCTTCTTCCGCGTAATAGTTAGTAAATATGGGCGTAATTGATTTTATATAGATAAATGTATTGGTCCGGCTCCAGGAAAACCGCAACTATGTAGTTTATATTGACTTGTACCTAACCCACGAAGTAACGTAACTATTGGTTACAAATAATGTCATTGCTTGAACCTAATAACGTACATACCTACAAATTTCATTACGATCTACTTTTGGTTATTATTATATAGAGAAGTGTAGTCTGTGCCACATAATCTAATGTATATACAATATACATCTCCTAGTTCTATTGTTATTTATTTAAATATTAGGGTTTATAATTTATACTGTAGAGGGATGTACAGAGCGTAATATTAAAATGTAATACCTAAGTGTTTCACATATAATAGAGCTTCCCGTTTGACTATCCTACAATTTTGTCTACCATCAGCTAGTTATATGTATGGAGTATAAAACCTTTAGAAATATACTTAGTGATATTTTATTTGGTCTGTACTGTAATAGGTAGTTCTGGTGAATTTTTAACGTCTTTACGATTACAAAACGAAAACATTTCATGTGTTACAAGAGTACAAATGATGAAGAGAAATTATTGTTGACTTATTAACTTGTTTTTCAGTATTTTACAGCTACGGTTGATTGTACCGTAAATTAAAGTTATCTATTACGTTATGTTAGAATTATTCCTACATTAATAAGTAACATTAATAAAACAACAAACGCCTAGTTACTATTTGCATCCTAATTTTAAATTTATGAATAATAATAATTCACGCGTTATAATGTACTGATATAACAAGAAAACTACGTATTCACCCCTTTTAACTACCTATGTCTAAACGTTGTAAATACCTGCATTATTGTTTTGAATGATACACTCCTATCAATTTAATTTGCATTATTTTATGTAAAAATAGTAAAACAACGACATTGACATGTCTAGTTTCAACAACACTGAAATGTTTGGTTTGTGAAATCGATGTACGATTTAAATAAATACATTTTACCGAAACATGTTTTTGTACTATATCCATGCTAACGAATCCTTCTGCTGTTTATTCTTGTCGATTTATAAGCCTTCTTATAAATAGAAAGGTATTTCACTGGAGATTCCCTTCTAATGTATTTGACATTTTAATATCTTTACCATTTAACATTGTCTTAGGATGCAAATCCAATTACCTTTTATGCCTATCATTACCATTTTCTAAATTTAAAATAAATTATTTGCTGCCAGTACTTGCTATCAGGATAATGGGACATGGAAGCATTGAAATAATGACTATATTCACGTAGATTAGCAATTATGTCGGACTGTATTTAACATAAGTATTAAAGTAGGATCTTAAACAATTGACTCAAAAATCTTTTGGTATGTTGTCGTCGAGTAACACTTGAAATTGGTATAATGGCTTTTCTTTTTTAATTGTTTACTTGGTTTGTAATTTGAATTATTTCTTTTGTAACAGGGACGTTGCCGGAGGAGCAAAAATAACAAACACCAACTTTACATTTTATGTTTATTCATAAGCAATAAAAAGTAATTTTCATATGTTTCACAAAATTGAACTTATTGATACTTAGGAAAACAATAGGAATACATCAATTTATAAATTAGACTAACGTTGCTGGAAGCCACTAAAGGATGCTAGATTTTGTAATCGAGCTAATTAGTAAAAGGTTGGCAAACTATACGAATAATACGCATTGGATTCGAATCATCACAAATGTAATGAGTCCTCAATTTTAAGACATTTAAAGACCCTTTTTTAGGGTGTCCGGGGTTAATATTTCCTAGTCCGATGATTTTTATATCGCTGAATAAAGTACTTTTTTCTCATTCACTTTCATAGATTTGAGAGAAAAGCACAAAACAATGTCCGAACCTTCAAAATTATATTGCAGTCATGGAAGTCACTGTTAATTTTTGATTTCATAAGTTTTTGTACCGGGAGTGACACAACGAAACTGACTTACCACACTCATTCTAATAGTTTGCCAAAAACATACTATTTACTAATTACTGTTCATAGTAATTTTAGTATATATACCATAATATAATACATACATTGATACAACTAAATTAAAAATGAACTAAGTAGCAAATTATACAAAGTCAAATTATAAAAGTACAATACTTATTATAACATTAGTTACCTTCGTATTTTACTTCAATAAGTCTTTCTAAATATTCATTCATTTTCCTACATTACTTTTCAAATGTCATTGAAGTATGAAATACAATCGCAATTAATGAGCTCATTCTTCATTACATTTTTCACTCATATTTGTTTATTTATTTTATTAATTATATTTTCTTAGTATAACAATATCTATAAATCGATTGTATAAGTTCGTAATTATTAAATTCGAATATTTTAACATATGTATATTAATAAACATGTTTTATTTCAATAAATCACGAAATAATTTTAAACGATATATAAAAATTCAAAATATAAGTAAATGTAATGTGTATGTTTATTTGACCATAAAAATAATTATAATAATATCTACATTATAACTATTACATTCATATTGCAGATTAAGTAAAAATAATTTAAACAGTTACTTGAAACCACGACAAATCAATTAAATATTGTTGAGAATCATTCCGTAGATGATATGTTGTACAACATTAATACTTATTGCCACTCTATGACATCGGTTGTCCATTCCACACTGTCTTAAGAACACATTATTATTAATGTAATATTTTTCTACGCATGTGCCACAATATAACAGCTTATTTCAAACTTAAGTAATAAGCTAATAAAAGCGAAAACCAGCGCTAATGAATATTGAATTTTTTAAATTATACCTTCATAATATTCAATTAAATTACAAATTATTACAATATCTAGATAACATGACAACAGATATGATTAGGAATATCCTTTGCTTCTCCAACAGTGGTTAAGATGCTACAGAAGTAAAGAGGTTACTTGTTGAAGCAGCTTTTAATAAAGCATGTGTTTAGCAGATGCAGTTTTATCGTGGTTTCAAACAAGTATCTCATAATTTAATATCATACTTCAATTTTTGTATTAATTAAACAACCATATTAATATTTACCAACGGCTACATAAAAACTCAAGGATACATGTTTTACCATTTGCCTAACCTATGATAGAACTTTTGAATTTGATCACGAAGAGAAATTATTATCAAAACTACCTAGTGTACTTTTCCATAGGGTAAGTGCATTTTGAACTATAGGGTAGTGAATCGCATTGCCAATATGACGAAATTAATCGCAAGTAGATTACAGCTAACTACTCTGACGATATATTTATTATATTTATTTATTATATAAATGTTAACAGTGAGTAGTAAGAAGCATAGGTATCGATTACATTCGTACCGATAGTTTGGCACTGGAGACCTTATAGACAGTCAGTTAAAAACGAACTTCCCTTCCCGAATATTTTAGAGTCAAAAAAAAAAATTTCTCGAAAAAAGGAAGAGGTACCTACCAGGTAAACCGGGTAAAGGTTTTGCAGATAAAATATAGTGGCTGTTGAGAAGTTATAGGTAATAAATAGTAAATGTGTACATTTGTAAGATACAATGAAGTAATATTATGAAATAATGTAGAATAATTTAATTGGCATCTATATAAATAATATGTTAACGCCCTAAGTTTATTAAATAATTGGCACAAAATATATTCAAATACTTACATAATATAATTTTAAATTAAGAAGTGTACGGAATCCTGAAAACGTACAAATTGTAACAAAAGGTTTTGCACAATATTTGATATATATGAGTATAATTATACAACAGACAGATAATTAAAATTGTATCTACTTTAAGCCGTATCATGGTAACCTTTTGATGTGTTGTGTGTTAAAAGACAGTTATTACACTAACAAAGAAGTCCAACAAAATTACAATATCCTGAACCCAACTAGACTTGTACACAATACACGTTGTTTCTATACACGTTGCTGATGTAAAAAAACTTTTCTCAAATAATATTTATGATATTATCACCGAAACAATTGTGATTTTCGTATTACTATTGATTCTACAATGATATTGTCTTTATTTTTTAATTAAAGATTCACTCATTTACGGGTTAATGATGGATCTATTATAAATCAAATTTAATATTATCTAGCAATGTTTTTGTGATAGTCGTATTTATATCGACCGTACGTGAAACTACAGTGGTGCAACATTGCACTATGTTATAATATTCGTTATTTTAAAATCCAATAGCCTTTACAATAATTTTATATTACCGGCGTATCTAAGAATTTTTTTTCGCTGATGTTTTCATACCTAAACCTCATTCCATGACACTCCCAGTCTTATTTTTAGGATAAAACAATTAGAAACATAAACATACTAATTGCAATAACTATAGAAACAGATATCAATGACACTAAACTGAACCAAACTTTGAGCAGTTGACAAAACAACTAAGCCTGAATATTCTTTCTGAAACGATCAAGTCTTAAAAAGAATTGTCATACTGAAGAAAATAATTTAGACATTTTATTAGTAGGTACAACATATAAGTATAAAACTGTAGTTTAGCTCAATATTAGACTGTTTCTTTTCTCGATTTTCCGCACACCTATTCATACTCTTCGGGACAAACTATTTTACAAAGGGTTAAATATGTGTTCAGCATGCCTAGCTTGAAATGTACAACTAACCCCTCGTAAATTAGGGTCGATACAATCTTGCAATTTCTTCAATAACCTCTTTATTAGAAAACACATAGTTTCTAGGTTAAATTTACAATCCATTATTTTTTATGTATAATTTTATATCGTGGAAGAAATTTAATCAATACACATATAGATTTGCATCAATAATAATTATAATCGAATAGGCTTCTAATGACTTATTATATTTTAGGTATATGCGTCTTTGCATGGCCACGAGTTCTTCAAATAGCTAAATGTTAATTGATAAGTTGTTGGCGCAATGATTTCATCTTATACATAGATTAACACTCGCTACCATCAAAATTAGCCCAGATTCATCTTCAACATGGGACAATGCGTTAAAATGCTAGATCATAGAAGTAAATGCGTTTCTTAGATCCAGTCACAAAGAATAGGTAGGTACAGAGGTATTTTAACGCCATACGCGGAAGGAGGCGCGAGGTCCGGTAGCGCGATACTCGGTAATTAATAGAGGACGAGCACGTACACATTCAGATATAAGGATCGGAAGTACAGTAAGAGCGCGGGGATTCAAGAAGTGCGCGATAAATGTGTTGAAGGCGAGACGGGAGTGGGTAAAGGAGGAACGCGGCGGTTGCGGCGAGTGCACTGGTGCGCGCCTAGTGGCGATGATCCGGCGCCAACGACTTGCGGCTGGCGGAGAGGTGGGGCGCGCGCGGCGCCGGGCGCTGCGAGCGCGGCAGCGTGGTGGGCGCGGGGGGCGCGGGGGGCGGGGTCACGCCGGCCGCCGCCGCGCCGCCCGCGCCGCCGCCCGCCGCCTCGCTCAACATGTCGCGCGGTTTCCACACGGGCGATCCTACAACACACCAAACACCAAACTCTTTTACGGGGTCGTCGCCGCCCCGCACTGCCGCCGATGCCGGACGTGTCTGCTCGGCGAGCGTGCGGGTGCGGCCGGCTCGAGCCTCGTCGAGGCGATTTGGACGCGTCATCGTACCGATCTCCGGGTTTCGCGGCTTCGCGAAAAGAGTTGAATGTTTGATGAATGTTGTCGGAGACGTGATCGTGTCATAAAAAGGAGTGAACGAGCGATCTGTCCATTTGCTTATGTTGAAGTTTGTAGCTTGGTACTGTCTGATTTTATCGATGTAGTAGGGGAAATATTTCAAAGTTTTAGACGATGATACCGAGCATTAAGGTTCTACATCCTTTTTACTCTACGATAATGACACCCGGTAGAAGCCTCACGAATGTGCGCCTGAACCCATCATTAGAAAGTTTATTACTAGTATCGGAGGTTGCACGTATTTGAAATATAGGCAATAGTAGTTCCGGCGGTCAACATTACATCGAACATTCAAATTAAAATTATTATTTTATGTAATATATATATAGGAAAATTTCGAAGAGCTTATGAATTATAACTAAGCCTACAGACACGTATAGGTATTATTATATAAGGTGCATCAGTGAACAAATTTAAAGTCATTCTACACGAAAACACTAATTTATAAGTAGATATTTAATGGGTTGCGTTTTGCCAGTGCATTTATCTATCGCAGCTAATATCTATGTTTCTATTTAAAACGAAGGGATTACTACTTTTACATTTAAGTATTAAGTCATTTATTAAAGTGTATTTAAATGCTTTAGGCTATCCTATATAGGTATTTTATTAAATGAATTAGCTCAATAATTGAATAAGTTCATAGTTATTCTATGTATTTAAAATGTAACATGCATGTATTATATTGATATAAGTGTTCACATAATTCTTATTATGATAGAATTAACGCTAAAATGCAGTAGGCTGAAATCTGGCGTCACAATATGCAGCAATTTTTTTATTCCCTTCATAGACCGTAACTCAATTTAAAAAATTTCGAATTTTAAGGACTTTTATTTCATCTAGTAACATAAACTTATTGTTAGCAGGCATAGAGAAAAACAATACAATAAATTATTTAATTAAATATAAGTATTTCGAAATGGAAGACTTAATTAATGGTACAAATCCAATTAATATACATACGCAATAGTAATATTGTATTGTACCTAAAGTAATTTGTAATAAAAACAGTACATGTGAAAATAGTTACAAGAGACAAAATATAAGACAAG
Organism: Aspitha aspitha aspitha; assembly: GCA_018246895.1. Taxonomy (NCBI): domain Eukaryota; kingdom Metazoa; phylum Arthropoda; class Insecta; order Lepidoptera; family Hesperiidae; genus Aspitha; species Aspitha aspitha. Next base: position 35,060 of record DWGJ01000232.1, read on the forward strand.
TGATTTAGGATTAACATCAGTACGATTCCACAGCCATTATCGTGTAGTACTTAGCACTTGGAGTTAATTATATAGATAGGTACTTTGTGATTCATAAAATCGAGTCTACCATTTTATCACACAACTACGTACGATATTTTTTAATTAGTAGTATCAATGCCCGTAAAAGGGGTTATGTGAAGGTATGATTATCTTCTACAATTGAAATATTCATGTAGGTCGAAATCATTACGTATACGTAATTTGAACCTTACTTTACTTTTGAATTGATCGTACTCGTAATACCACCAAAACAATAGTTCTTAACTGTGGCGCTGCTAAATTGGTGTTTAAATTTAGTAGCTAGATATAGCGAAATATTTTAGTATAAATTACTTTAAAATATATATAAAATTGAAATAAACTATCTAATTATCATTTATGAATTAAATATTATTTTTAAACATCCCTAGTCAATTCCTTAAAGAGTATTACAAGTATTTGCAGTAGTGTTAAAACTTCACAATTCTTAAACCGTTCATTTGCAATAGTTTATGTAAAACGATATTCAGAAAATAAGATATAAATTATTTTTGAAGTGAAACTTCTTTTCTATTCGGTCTTAAATTTTGAAACGGTATGAAAAATTAAAATCCTACGCCGTCAGGCGAATAATATTATATTTTATTGTACACAAAATCCTTGAATCAAGATAAATCTTAAGACTATGCAGTAAAAATGAAAATATATCTTTGTTGTGACATTTTTGAGTGTGAAAGTAATCATAACATAAAGAAAGTAAGTATTTCTTTACACTCTCATAGTACAGCTTAAAAGTTTTCTTTAATAAATATTTATTGTATATAACATTTATTATATCCTAGTTATTTGAGTGAAATACTCGTAGGTATATTTCATTTGTCATTGGCGTTGCAAGAAAAATGTATTAGTGATTTGTCTTTCTATCTACACATAATAAGCAAGAAGTTTCACTTCTATGATCCATGACCTCCAAGCACAATTGTTTTTAATTATTAATTTGAAAACAAGAAAATGTTACTTTAAACATGAATTTGATTAAAGTCGCTTTTTTCGTAATGTCGAGAGGTATGGCAATATCGCGTGGAAGGGCAATGTCCGTGCTCGAGGCTCATGTCGTCCAAAGTTTCGATACTGCTGCGGTCGGACGAAACTAAGATAGATTGAGTCGTTAGAGACTTTCTTCGAGCCTTAGGGAGCTTGCCCTTCCCCTTATGCTAGGAGATTTTCGACTGCTTTTTCACTGACAAATAACATTGTACACAAGTCGGATGCTCAATTGCCTTAGCTATAGATTCTGTGGATTTAGATACGACAATGCCCATTTTCATCGCCTTATCCTCAGCCTTAGCTAACTGAGAGTAATGAGTCATCCGATCCAAGGAGTTCGTACCGAGTCTTGCTAATTTCTCGCCGCTTGATCTAGACGAGCGACGGCTTACATTTGGGGACTTAGACGGGGACCTATCGAAGCTGGCCTGTGGCGTTCTCATTATGCCCTTCTTTGGAGCAGACTTTGGGGACTTGGCTCTATCCAAGCTGCTCTCGCGGGATTTCATTATGCTCCCCCGTGGAGATCTAGATCCGTCAAAACTTTGCTGGGGTGATCGACATTTGTCGATGGATTCTCGTGGAGACTTCGGCTGATCAAAGCTGCCCTTGGGAGATCGGTGTAATGTCTTCGAATGTTTAAGACTAGACTTATTTGGCGACTTGCAAATAATAACTTTTGTAACGCGATCCCGGTCAGGCGACGGGTGGTCCGCTAAGCGACTTGGAGATCTTTCCCTGTTAATGCTGCTTCCACTGCCTGAACGAATCACTTTAATTCTTCTATCTGTGGATGAACATTTTCTTTCAGGGGAAGATTTGAGTGACTGTGACTCTTGCTTACCTAATTCCTTGACCATAGTGGGCTGATATTGCGTAGGTTGGTGAGATGATTGAATAAGACGAGCCTGGCTCCCTGTGCTGCCGGCACTCAAAGTAGATGTCGTGCTGTAAAGCGTTATAAACGTATATGTGAAAATGTTTTATCTTTTATAATTACAAGGGGAAAGCACGGGACATATGTATGAGTAGAGATAAGCGAATATCCGTAAATTTTGAGATATATGAGTGAGTGAGCGCACTTGTCAATTCACGAGTGTGTGTGAATCATGTTAAGCACTGTAAATATAATGTGAGCATTCTTTTTACTCCTAATAAAAATGCATGAACTATATAACTATCGATATTTTAAGACAAATCTCTATTATTATTAGTTTTTATTGGAATAGAATAGCAAACGAGCAGGCAGCAGTCACAAGTGGCCGCTGCCGCCCATGGACATCTGTAACCGACTCCTAACAGGACTGT
>DWGJ01000233.1:0-37431 GCA_018246895.1 Aspitha aspitha aspitha
CCAATCGGATATAACAGACCTCAGATATAATAAGATAAAGTTGTATTAATAGTAAAATAAAACAGAATATAAGAAATACGATTGTTTTAATACGGACCACATTACATAAACAACACCAGGCTTCTCCAATTCCCAGCAACCAACGGAACGCGTACAGAGCTACGATATACAAACGAACTTTTTTACATTAATCATAATATATTTGTATGTAGCGGAACAGGAACCAATCCCTCACATTTTTTTAAGTTAAATGAATGGTATTTTAAAGGTTCTATATTAAACTACCTCTAATACGTTTTATTACCGATACCCAGGCCGACTCGAAGGTAATGCCCGTAGGCATTAGGTTTTCCGTTTGTAACCCTTAGTTTCTAAATTACTGCATCAACAAATAAACGAGAAACAAAATTAACTAACATACAAATGGTAATCAAATCGTTTATTAGATCAATCAACACTTCCTTCCAACTTCCAGGAACGCATATTTTGTTGGTATCTGCCTACCTATACACTAGACCCGTACCTGCCTGAATTATTTCAAATATAAAAGTTCCTAACAATACCTGCAGTTTATTTTTCAACCCTATAATTGCGAACTTCTCATAAACTTTTGCTATTCAATTGTTTTCTTTCTTAAAAACAACGCACTGAAAGAAGCCTGCGTTACAAAGACCTGTAAAGCCTTTGTATGCCTTTTGTGTAGAGGAGATTACGTTTTTCTTACCTTTCACGAGTACATAGAAATAAAAACACTGCAAAGGGAATAGGTAAATTACTACCATAGTTTTATATATTCACAGTTGACTTGTAAAACTTTTTTAAGTGATGTTACAAAGTTACTCAGTATCAATTATTACTTTCAATTTGACGAGCTTCACTTTGCTTTTACCTGGGAATCGAACCCACACTCTCCAATTTAGCAGTCGAGGTTTCTAACCACTACGGCAAGGCCAGTCAGTTACTTATAAATATGCGCTCCGATTATTCAAACAGCTCCAATATCCATGAACAAGTATTGGTGAATTATACATTGTTTAGGTATTAAACTAAATGCTAATTAATAAATGAATATTTACAATATTTCTTATCTCTTATATATATAAAAATCCCATGTCACGATGTTCGTTTTCCCTAATCTCCGAAACCACTGAACTGATCTCGATGAAATTTTGTACATATCTATTATTTGGTCCAACCTAAAAGATAGGACAGTTTTTATAAAATAAATGTCAATTGTCAATAAATTTTTACATAAAACAAATTTCTGAACGCTGGAATATATAATTTAACATTGTAAACACGGCAACGCGTTATCAGGTCAACTACTTCGTAAATATATAAAAAAGAACAAATAAGAACTAAAATTTATAAAAAGTATATTTCATCTAGAATGTCCTTTTAGAGTAGGAAGTTAAATAACTTACTGTAATAGCGACGCGCGTCGTTGCTTAAATTGTCAAAAAGTGTATATATGTATATTTATTAAGTACTGCTTTACCTGGCGTTTACAGTCCGCGTCGGCGTTAAGGTCCTTTCATATAGACCGGGTCGGATCAGAGTATATTTCAATGAATTTTTCTTTCATTTCGGCGAAAACATTAAAGCTAACGGAATGATCGATGTACAAGCTGTGATTTACAAGCTCGTTGCATTCTGCGTGCTGGTAGCTGGTACTTGCTTGAGCAGGTAGACTGCCGTATGCACGTTTTGCTATTGAAGGGAATGCTCTCGACTAGAGTGTGATTTCAGCTGAAACAGTACTATACACTCTCGACTCCGAGTGTGCATTTCAACGCAGTGTGTAAGCGATGTATGTGTGTGAAAAAAAATTGTCCGAGTCGGTATATATGAAAGGACTTTTAAGCGCCTGTGCGTGGAATAACGGAAACTTATGATTTAATACCCACCAATGATTGATCACACAAATTTGCTGTGTTCTGATTCTATTATTCAAGTAGATATTCTGAATTTATCAAGTATTGGGATTATGTCGAAGTTATTTTAATAGACCTCTGTCCGTATGCTGTATATCAGATATTTTCCTACTATTACAGGTTACTTAAAGCGATGGAACCTCTAGCCGGCGTTGAATTCGTTATTCTTCAATAAATTCTTCAAATAAAAAATCCGTCCCTCTCTAAGTAGGTAATTGTAATTAATGGACATTAATTAATACATATAATGAAGTAAATTAAGTGATCAATCGATCAATCTTTGTAGAGCGCAGACAGTTAACGTCTAATCATGGTTATCTGTTTAAAACATAAGTAGCTTCAGTATATGAACAATCGTTAGGAAAGGATTTCGGGATAATCCCGCGGGATAAGAAAATAGGTTATGTGCGGCACGAAAAGGAAATTGTGGGAACAGGGCAATATACAAATAATATAAATGTGACTGTTTAACGACAAAATCAGTGGCTGCAACCGTAAAGCAAGTTAACTCTTAATGTAAAAGCGTTTAAGACTTACTTAATGAGTTGGAAACTGTAGGTGCCGGGGTGCCAAGAAATGTGGAGTTCAAAAAACTAAGTTATCTTTTGTTAATGTCAGGGAGTTACGCTTTGTGAGGAATTTTTAGCAAATTTCCACGTTTGTCTCGGGGACGTTTCGCAACTTTTTACTTAGCAACTTGTTTCCGCAAGCTGTTGTTTCATTATACTTGTTATTATTTAAACTTAGCTTAAGTATTGATCGCTGTCGTGTTCGAGAATACTTGGTAATTGAACGGGCTGACGGGGACTAGAGCCTCCGAAACCGGCGTGTATGCATGAAGAGTAATGAATGTAGACGAAGCATGGCAGGTTTGTAAGGACAGAGATATTTGGCACTCGGTGATTTCTGTCTACCTCGTTAGGGACCTGGCGTGATGTAGTAATAACAAAACGAACTTACCTGTCCAGTTATATGTCATTACAACCGAAGACGGTTGCAGTAATTAATATTCTCCTTTCAAAACCCGCATTATGACTAATAATGAAATATATACTTACCAAGAATAAAATTTAAGTGTGTATAAAATTATGTTTTCAAGTGCTTATTATTTACATAACTTTCTGAGTAAATTACTCGTACGAGTATATAGGTGTAGGTATACTCGTACGAGTATATAGTATACGTGGAGGTAACACGTTTATGCATTTAACGATATCATCCGCATTAGAAAGTACTTCTGAATGTTTGTTACATGTAACTGTATAAACTTCTGGTTGTTGATTTAATGTTTGATCTTAAGTAAACAGTATACAGTTTCCTTTGAGATTGATCGCTCGATTGTACAACAGCACATAGCTATACAAGTTGTTGGTAATCGCGTAGGCTTTTCCGCGTTCAAGCAGATATTGTGTTCGATTGATGTTTGTGTCAAAAATATATTGTCGTATCAACTAAATAATAACAGTATGTTATCTATCAGTTTTGTAACTTTCACGTCCTTTATTGCTACGAATATGTACATAGGTATGTTAAGAAATGTATAAAGTTATGGTACTGTAGTTTATTACAAACCTTTGACCTGGGTAGGAACCGAACTTACGACCTCCGGAAGGTTTACAATAAATAAAATTTATTATCATAAAAAATATTAATAACAAGAATTACGTGTTTAGTGCAAAATTAGGTAAATTGTAAATTAATTTCTTAAATTTGTACGCCGTAAACGGCAATCTAATTAATCTAATAATTCTGTAACACCTTTAATGTACCAATATTTGTTTAAATAAACGTCTTTGTCTTTGTTCTTCTTTGACAGATGTTTAAAGAGCAGAACGAAAACAAAACACAAACCTTCAACGAGGTACCTCTATCTATGGAATCTCGTGGTTATTCAAACGCTGAGTTCCCGCGGGACCATCCCATACGAGTATGCAGAAGGTTCGCATTTGTTTCAATCAGCCGAGTGCTTTCCGCGCGAGGTCTTTCAATGGATTTTGTGGGGAAATGTAGGTCATTGTTAAGGTCGTTTATAAAAGCATGCAGTTTATTAAAACCTTCGTATGCATTATTTTCATTTGGTGCTTGTTCATTTGCTCTTTGCACAATTTTTCTATGGATCTAAAGCGTGTTTTGTAACACAATGTGCGATATTTGTTTTAAAATAAGAATCAAGAAGGAATACAACACTAAATTGTACCGTGAGTAGGTATTAGATATTTTTACTATCAACATTATAATAATCCTGATAATACTGTTCGCGTGACCATAATAATGTGATTCCTTTAAAAGGTAGAAGTAATTAAGGACTAAGCGTCAATCAACCTCATTTAATATTAAATTAGCGTCTATTGTTCAGTGTATATAAGATTATCAATTTTAATACCCACTAATAGGATTAAGCTCTAAGGCTATGTAAAGCACTCGTTGCGCCCTGCTGTTTGACCCGCGGCCGATTAGAATTGATGGAATTTTATGATTGAAATAAAAGAAACACTAACAATAATTTAACAATAATTTATAATTGGGACAATTCCTTAGGCAATTACATGCCTGTGTGAACTGGACAGCTGATAAACATAACTATCTATATGCGACAAATACTTAAATAGATAAATTTATTACACCCAGATAGAACAAACAAATGTGCTAATCACACAAATTTTGGTACCGGTTAAGAATCGAACCCACGTATCGGTTTTTCTGTCAGGGTCTCTAACACGGGCGGTCGCTTGAAAAGTACTACAAAGCTGTATACTACAAGTATATTACGTTTTATCGCATCTATAGAAAGAGTTCTTTACAGTTTTACAACACAATAGTGTCTTATAAAGCGTGTCCTCTCACGGCAGTCACGTGCCGGTTCTCGACTTCATTTGTCTAGCTTACCTCGCGCCTCTCGCTGAGGATATGAGGGCGATCTTCAACGATAAAGAGCTCAAAATCGCCTTACTTCAGTCTCGAGCGCTAATATGAAAACTAAAAGGGAAAATCCTTTACGTGTACTTTAACAGCTCTTTTTAAAATGTGTGTAAATACTTGTTTAAAAAATCTTGGGATTTTATCCTGCTTGATATATTATAACAATCTTAAGACAAATAAAACAAAAATACATGAGAAAAAAATTGAATTTAACAGATTTACTGTCAGTTCAGCGTTTAGGATCATTGAAGCAACAATGACAGAACTGCTGCAATCATAATTCAGAATCTTAGCGTGCGTCTGTATTCTGGCTGCTTTGCATATTAAGGATCATTTACAGATCAGTTGGTAATTGTATCAATTGGCATTTATAACTAAGGTTATTCAAATTAATTTATCATCAGTTACCAATTTGCACTTCATTGGATTTTTTCAATTGATTTAAAAATATTTATACTATAAAATAACAATGTTTCCAAAGTCTAATAAAACTGATAAAGCTATCGTTCTAGTTCTAAATTCTCTGAAAACCTCGCAGCCCCTTGTGAAGCTGAATTTATACCACGAATGTCTCAAACGATCGTTTTACTATCCAATGTGCGGAATTGTCTTCCTTGTTACATGCAGTATTTTCGTATTGGCTTAAAATGATATTGTCTTAAATTTACACCGAAGTTAAAAGTTAAGTTTGACTTGTAAAAAATGTGTGCGTGTTGTGTGTTTGTTCTAACATCCTATATCTCATATGATTAGTCATTTAGCGTAACAGATATAAAATTTTTAGTTTTTTTTATTCACCTGAATATTAGAACTGAATATATTTCAGAGAGAATTTTCGAACACTTTTTAAAATTTGAATATACCTTATTAACGTTCTGTCAAGTACAAATAAATAAGATGTACATTTAATAAATTAATTCAATTCCATTTGTATTAACATCAGCAACAAGGGGAGTATCTTAGAATATTATTAATTCGTGCTCGAAGTTACAAGAGGAGCTTGTTACAAAAGATGTCCTACTTGACTCTTCAGCCTTTTATGTCAACCTTTTGATTTGATCTTTGATATTGAGAAACATTGTTTGACGTGTCCCTATCTTAAAATTTAAGAACAAACTAGAAATTGTTTTGCGCTAATAGAAGAAGTTATAAAAAAACACAATACAAATACGATTTTTACCATTACTAACAGGGCAGATCCTATTAAAAGCCGGTCTCAGATGCGTTGACCCTCTTAAGAACTAAGATATACACGTGGACCGGCATCACACACGCTTTAGACTGGCGCAACACAGCATATTGTAAAAACAACTGCATTACGGCAGAAATAGGTGTGGCGGTGATACTTCCCCAGGCGAACCGTACATAGGTTCTACCACCTTCAAGTCATTAGTAACAAAATCGGACTAATGCCCCGTTCTGTCATTCACCCAACTTTAATTAAGTTAGTGTTAATTCACGCACGCATCGTTAACTTTCCGTGGACACTTTTAATTATCACAGTTCAAGTAACTTGCCCCTCATCATCGTAATTGAGTTTTCGTGTTTAGGAAATAGAAATTATTTGCGTGCTATTTTAGTGTTAACGTAGTGGCAGAGAAAGAATGGTACTTAGAAATGTTCATTGGGAATAATTGAAAATACAAAATATAGAGTTAGGAGCCTTAATACCGATTAGTAACTACTAGTTAGTATTAATTAATAATAGGACTGCTGAAATAATAAAATCTTGGGACATTGACACTTGGGACATTGAATCAGACAACTTATAAACTACCTACATAATATATGCTTACTTACCTACATATGTAGATATTTTTATTACATCCAGATCCAGACACAGAACAAAAAAATATGCTAATCACACAAGTGTTTGCCCTGAATAGGAATCGAACCCACGATTACCGGTGTAGTACTCAAGGTCTTAAACTACTAGGTTTGTTAGTATACCTGTAAGTAATTTAATAATCCATTATAAACACAACATTGTTTTGAAGTTACCAAGAAACGAAATACATTAATGACTTATTATTTATATACGTCTAATGACTTATTATTTATTATTTATATTCGTTTTCACGTATTAATAATGTAATTTAAAAGTAATAAGCGAATAGAATCTGATAGCGATAATTTTTCTTACTGGTTGCGATTCAGACGGATCCAACTAAACCGTATTTACGATAACAATAAATTTTATTATCCTCGTCGTGCATCTCATTTCGCTCCGGATCAGAGCAGTTTGCTGGATTTCAATTTTCTTTGATTTGAGCAATTTTTCACCGTGAAACGGTCTTCATAATGCCACGATGTGATTTTCCAGAACTTTCCGCACGAATGAGCGGTGACGGTTGGAACACGTCGCTTAGGGGCCACGCCACGTTGAAATTATACGACAGCAGAATTTGTCATTTTTCTCCGCTTCTAATGAATGTGCGAATAAAAGGTTTCCTGTTACGTTTTTGGAATCATCATTTTGATCTTGGTTTTGTAAGTCTTGCTCAGTGAGACAGGACGAGTACAAAAATTTGTGTAAAAAACAATTACTGTATACGAGTTCTTTTGTATTAACCTTTAAATAACAATATTGGACCAGTTTTTACATTCAAGGTTCTTACAAGCAACTGTAGTCGTTAACAATTAACCGTCGAATATATGTTTTGAATACGTTAACTATTTTTCGTTACAAAAAGAAATTCTTGCTTTAATTTTTCACGCTGCTTGCACGCACAAAAGACACGCCCGTACGTTTCCGTAAAGAATTTGCCCATTTACTCGACTGACGTTATCTTGCGCACACGCTTTCCTTGAACTTTAGCTGAGGACATTTACAACAAAGGAACATTTCAACTAAGATTTTGAAAACATGGCGTAAGTTCCTCAGTTTAAAATTGTTCACCAAGAAAAATTCTACTAATACCCATTTTAAAACGAACTCAAAAAAATTTGTTTCTGCCCCTGTCAATAGACTTTTAGGAAATATTGTTATTTAACATATTACGCATCGACGCATAGACGCATCGACGCATCGAAACTTTGAAAGATTAAAAGATAGAATTTAAACTTACCTGTCTAATTTATGCAACTGAAATATAGGGTACAGCTTTTCTCGCTTAATTCATTATTTGTCGTTGATGGAACTCTTCGTTTATAATCATTTATAGGTACGACACGTAAGTCACGCGAGCCGACGGGGTTTACTCTAATCGAACAACGGGAGTTTTCCTCAAATACCTATTCTTTGAAATATGGCTCCCTAAATCTGTCAAACAAAACTAAGTTAATAACTCACTCGTGTGACTTTCTCGATCGAAAATCGTAACTGTAGGTAATGGCTACAGGAGCTTAATGCCCTTTTTTAAAACAGCACAAATAATTGATGTAGGTACAGGTTGTATATAAAAGAAAGCGGTCGTATATAATGCAATGGTACCTTCGTTTATGATATTTCGATTTCTTTAGTTAATTAAAAGATAAGTAATATTAATGTTTTACAATCAGCGCGATTCAGGCACTGTTTTTAATTCTAAATAGTTGTTAATTTCAATGTAATTTCGATACCTACAACGCCATCTCTTGAGTAACTGCAAAATCATTAATGTACGGTGTTTGTAGATTTTAAAATATGAATATATTGTGCAGTCAGTTGGAGATACTTTGCTTGCGTATATACGTTACGGTTTTCAAAGTTTTCCTCACCTTTTAATCTGTTTTCTTGCGGCACGGTGCATGTTTCCTACAGTTACTAAAATAGAAATGTTGTGGACCATCATTTGTTACTTTAATAAAATGCAATGGCGATCAATCATAAGCATGAGTCAATGAAATTCAGAAAGGCCTCCATTAGTTACCACATACAGCAATCTAAGTAGATATTATGGGCATTCCAAGGTTCGCCGTAGTGTAAGGTATACATATCTATACCTGTTTTTCTTTAAACCCAAATGACGATAACACTTTCAGTAACAATTTTATTTATGGATTTAAAAAAAATGCCTTTTAGCGAGCAAATGAAGATTTCTTTACATTAGCATATGCAAGGACGATCGCAATGTTATCTACGCGTCTTCAGAATATTATCTAATGAATGCAATTTTATAGGGCAGAAGCGAGAAACAGGCGTTTGAAAATTTTAGTTCAGAAGGTCTTAGAGACACACAAATATCATTTTTGTGAAGAAATCAGAGGTAAGATCGTTTGTTAAGCCTATATAACTTAATCTCTCGATATATTGCAAATGAATATTAGATTATAAACTTCATTTTCCACACATTTTCATTGTGACATCGTCTTTATATCCAGTACAACTGCTTTCTGCCTACCTCGTTAGGGACCTGGCGTGACGATATGTATGTATGTTGTATGTATGCAACTACGAAACTGATAGTCTCATGGCATTCAGTGCAACTATAAGACTATGACACATTACACTACAACGAATGAATTTACATTCCATGAGCCCAATATATTTCGACGGCCTTGAACGTCGAATAAAGATTTATATCAATCCCGCACTTGACGCAGATTGAAAACGTCCGGGTTTTAACGACAGCGATGCGTCTTTATATAGCGCGCGTTGCGTCGGGAACTAGACGGGTAGGTACATACGGAATTGGGTCTCGAGTTATCCATTTTCTGCGTTCCCTCTGAACCATTTGACGTGTCTCACCGAGAATATCAAAGAGGCGAACTCTAAAAACACTCGCGCTTGCTCGACTTTCAATAGAATGGTATGAATTTATTTACGCTGTCCCGCCCAAAGCCGCGTCGTGGACAGATATAAATCTTTCATTTTACACACTCAGATCTCGTTAGGTTCCATTGAAACTGCGCGACCCTAATTTTATTTGCGCTCGCCATACCTAAATGTCGAGTTAGCTTTTATTCGGGTGAGTAAAATAAAAAATATTTTCGATTCAACGATGGCGACCAGTTTCGGACATTTCTTTTTAAATTTTTCATATATGTAGGTACTTACTTAATAGATACTAATTATTTTTGTTTATTTGGTTTATTATTATTATTACTTGTCTTTACAAATTTTTTAAATGTTTTTTTTTTCATTCTTTTAATTTTTTACCTTTTTAATGTTTAATTTTTTTATCCTTAATATTATATCTAATTTTTTTTTATTTTTTTTAGTATTTTAATATTAAGTCTTAATGTTTATTTCTTCTTTATATGTATTTGTCTTTCCTGCTCCTAATTTTAACAATTTGTTATTTAGTGGAAACTTCACTGATTAATGTGTTTTCAAAATGATGTATGTAAATCTGTGTAACCCTATATTGTATGTTTCCCAAATATATAAATAAATAAATAAATAAATAAATAAATTATGGCTTAACACGCGTGTTAACAAAGTAAGCATTGTTAGTGTTTACGCTAAACAGGTAGTACATAATCCTAATTACTGGTATTGCTCGCTGGCAATATGTATTGATAGTGGCTAACGTATAGTTGGCGTGCCTGTCGCGGACAAACACCGACGTACGACATTATAATTAACTACTTCATAATAAACAACATATTTGACGCGCAATATATTGATGATACATAAACAGCGTATTGTTTTTGTAAGTAACGAATTGTAACAAATGTTCGAAGGATTTCTTCACTAATAATGGCAATTGGGATAATTCCCAAACGGCTCTGTATCCACATTAGGCAATTAAATGCCTGTTATGGTAATCGACTACTAATAAATATATACAGAACAAAGAAATGTGCTCATTCCACACATGTTTGTCTAGGGTGGGAATGTGGGAAACAATCTTATAATCTCTTACGACTAACCTTAAGACAGTCAGTATATACACTATTATATTTATGTATAGTTAATAGGTATTGGATCGGGAAAGACAGTCAGGAAACTTCCTAACAATAGAAACATAACACTCCTTGTATTTATCATTTATGTAGGTAAATAGATTAGGACTAGCGTTTATAAAGACGTTAACACAATATTCTAAGCAATTAACAACTAACAAGATAATCAGTGTAATAGATATTGCGGCATAATTAGTAACTAACAAGAATTATTATTTAGCGCATTATCTAGCTTATTCCCTGAGGCGCTGTAGGTTTCAACGCCGTCATAAATCTAACTACGACTACATCGCATAGAAAATTATATTAAAGGATTAGTTTAACTCAGCACAAATTATATTGTTTTGTCGCATCATTAATTTCTCAAGTTTGGAATTATTTTAGCAAAATTATCAAATAAGCTGACTAACAGTAGTAAATTATTTGAAGAATGAAACGACATTACAAATATAACATTTCTATGAAGTTACATTAGTATGAAGCAGCATCATAATATTATATTCCGAGAGTAGTTTTTTTATATTGATCTTAAAAATACTTGTCAATGACGCGGGTTTTTGTTTAGTCTTTAAAGATCGAGCGAGCGGCTAATAAAGTTTTACATGTTCATTAAGATCAACAATCCTTTTATAATTTCATTTTTGTACACGTGTCTCCTCTTAGCGTAAGAAGTAGGTATTAGGATTATAGCCCAAGCCGGCCTACGCTGCGATACTTCACAGTCCGTAGAAAACATTACAAGTGTGTACGTTTAATATAAATTCTCTTCAAATAAATTCATTTCAGTCCGGTTATCCGCCCGCGTCCATCGTATTACGTCACCTATACCGTGAAATGGGCGTTCAACGATATTCGTAATACAACGAACGCGTTGCGGCCGTATCGTATCGAAAATTCCGTTCAATTTATTCACAACACCGGCTCCGCTGATGTATTGGGCATTGATAGCTGTTAATTCCCGTACAATACGTATCCGAAGCCCACAGGCAGCACTGCGGCGCGGTCGTGCGCAAAAGCAACCAGTCCACCCGGAATGGTAGATCTACGAGAATAAATTTTCTATTAGAATGAATTTTCATAATAGATATCTTTCAACCCCCATTTTATTCCTTCAGAGGTGTGATATTCCAAAATTGTTTCGAGAAGTAATAAGGGAATCTACAAAATGTCAGTATAGGTTTAGCAGTTTCGACGATGAGTTGATCTCTGGGGCCATTAGTCACTTCATCCTTCCTGTTGTAGGTATATATGCATATTTATTTTATTGATTACAGTTAATTTTGACTGGCCTCGTGGTCGTCTGACAGCAAAACCAGAGGTCATGGGTTCTATTCCCACCCAGGATAAACATTTGTGTGATGAGCACATTTGTTTATTTCTGTGTCTGGGTGTAACAAAAATATCTATATAAGTACAATATCGTATGTATATACATATGTATGTTTATCAGGTGTCCAGTTACTTTAACACAGGCATTAATTTGCCTAATTAGGGATCAGACAACCGTGTGTGGAATCGTCCCCAGTTATTTATTATTTCGCTGCTTTCTGCCTACCCCGTTAGGGACCTGGCGTGACGATATGAATGTATTTATTATTATTATATTATTACTTATTACATACCTGCTAATTTTCAGAACAATATGCGTTCTGATTCGACAGTAACATCGTACGGCATGGAGCATCATGGAGAGGCGATCATGCGTAAATCTGAATCATTTCAACCGGATCGAGCATGGCGTCTCATTCTAAGGGCGCGTCCAAGCGTGTAATCCTGCGCTCCGTGTATCACACTATTACGAGACGCGTCTTGCGACATTTGCATAAAACGGATAGACACGTTCATCAGTTATACTGTGACTGAAACGTAGTAGCGAAACACTATTTACACGATGGCACAAACTTCGTTAGTTGCGATTAGATTTCTGAATAGCTTCTTTTACATTAAATAAAGAGTTTTAAATGGTGCAATTACTTAAAAATGTGTTTAAAATTGAAAAAAAAGACTGGTTCGATTCTTTCCATAATCGCCTAAATGCAATAAAGATCTGTAAGAAGCGAGATAAATGTTTATTTTTTATACGCATTAATTTACAGGAATAACTACTAAAAAGGAACCCTGCAGCATAGCTCTTAAAAGTCTATATCGCATCGTGCGAGGTTTTATTTGGCTATTAGTATTAAGCCATATTATCCCGACCCAATACGCATGAACAGAAGTAGGATGAAATGTTCGGAAATGCATTATTCGTGCTCGATAGCTTAATTCCAATTGCCAACAGCTTTATCAACGTAACGTACTCGGTACTGTTCCGAGCATTCCTCACACCCGCTGTTTAAGATATAAACAATTGATTTACATTACACAACACCAAATCCTCTTTAAATGCATAGTTTTAAGCAACTGTGCGCCTTACAAAAACATTTAAAACAGAAACATAATGTATACGAAATAGGAATTACACTCGATACTAGATACAATTGTGGTTTATATATAAAAGTAATGATATTTCTTCGAAGTATATAGGTAGTTATACGAAATAATAATTACTGTATTATTATCATTGCATATGACGCCTGCCAAATTTTCCGACTATCACCAAGCGTTGACTGATAGAGAATGTCAGCACGCACAAAGTCCACCTATTATGAAAATCATTAAAGAGTAAACAAACAAATAAATTAAGCTCTGTAAAACAAAATAAACAGACCTCTCCTCAATATTTTTATTAGTCTAAGTAGGTTTAATATATCTAATGCTTATCCCACAGTTTATACCTTGTCGAAAATTTCGCAGTTACGAGTACTAGGTAAGCACGTAAGCAATTTCGGTTTCCACAAATAGCACTGTTTGTTTTCTTGTAATTTAATCAAAACGTCGTAAAACGTTGAGAGAGACTGCGAAAAGGTTAAATGGTTCACACGTAACAATTGAAAATCACACATAAAATGTCTTAACTTCGTTAAAAGGCTCAATGTTCGAATTGTGCATGAATAAATGTTTACCATTCGTATTTCACGCTTAATTCAATCGACCCTTTTTGTGCTGACTTGTTGTATTCTGAGGTAATAAAATTAATTTGTCTACGATAAAATGAATTACAAATCTTGACAGTCAAGGCATGAGGAACTATCACTAAACATATGGAAAAGTGAAATTTTTTTGCTTACAAAAATAGGACATAAATATTTATTCTTAGCCACTTATAAACAACAAAACGATCTTATTTAATACCGACGAGGTATGAAACAATCTAATGCTGTTGCATGAAGTTCATAAAGTTACCACATAAAACAAAATATGTATGTCATATTTGACCGAATAAATCTCTGAATTTTATTTCTCAGTATCTAGCTGCAAATAAATGCTTTCGTTCTGACCTATAACCTCTCACAATGCAAACTATTGTTGCCACTAAGATCACTAAATAAAGGGAATTAATTGGCTCGCTTATGCTAATAGTACGTTAACAAACAAACGATCTCGAAACCTAACGTAGCGAAGTCTGATCTACAGACATATGCAATTGGATCTCTCGTATATTCCGTAAGCAAATAGCGCAATTCTGACAATTTCACCACTCTACTCAAAATGCTTGACTCGATATAAGAGGACGATTAGGCGAACAAACATTGAAACGTTTGCTTTGTGAATGAATAGGTTAAACTATTGTTGACAGAACTGTCTAAATAATATTTTTAATACAAATATACATGTACGATTAAGTGCCTACTATTTGTAGCTTTTTATAACGGTTTCCGGCAGGCGGTGTCCGCATCATGTCAATTGTAACTGTCTTTCTGTCTGCTTGACTTTCACGCCTAAGCCACTGGACAGATTTTATTGAAATTTGGTACAGATATATGTATATTTGACCTTGGGAAAGGACATACGCTACTTTTTATTGCGAAAAAAGCGGTTGAAGGGGCTGAAACAGGGGATGAAAGTTTGTATGGAAGTTCGTCATTATTATCTATAAAATGTAAATCCATTATTGGCTATAAGATTAGTTTATAAGACTCTGTACCACATAGAAATTAAGAGCTGTCGATTTTGTAAATAAAATAAAATAAAATCCTAGGATTCCTGCGGGGTATATATTAACACGGGAAAATCATTGTGACACATTGATTTCCACGCGGGCGGAGCCGCGGGCACAGCTAGTCCGAAATAAAGAGATTTAAATTGTGTAATATAAAAATAAAATCTTGCAAGACTTCTATTAAAAAAAGTAACGAGCCTTAGGTTGTATTAAAATAATTGTTACCTACCTATATGATAAACTGCCAACAAGTGCCGGCAGCGAAATAAAGAAAGGACAAAGAACTCCCCGAAGAACACGTTAAGAACGACAGACTATTAGCAATTGTGCCGTCCCCAACTAATTGGGAAACGGGGAAATGACGATGTGAGATAAGGAGGTACCCAATATAAATGGAATGTATGAATGGACTGCTGACGTTTAGGTTAAGTATCACATTGCCAAGACGCAGTAGACCTTGATGTTGATTTTAATGAAACACGCACGCATAAGCGTTCGCATCTTAGCGTTTCTATTAACGCTCGCTTCACAAACCAATAACGGAACGACAGCTATTCGCCGCTAATAAATAGGGACTTAGCAGAATTTATTGTCAGGAGATTGTTTTTCAAATAACACGAAATAATTTTCTAATATATTGTACTTACTTGGGAGTGTGGGAGGAAAGTTTTAAGGGCTAAGTTGTATAAACTATAGTACCGGTGCCTGTATCTCATTATTTCACGGTGTACAAGGTCCGCCAACGTCGCACACTAGAGCGGTAACATACGAGTCTCCAAGGAGCAGTGCTGGATCGAATTATGGCTATTTGTTCTGTCACACCGCATCTAATGGAAGTTACGTTCTCACTAATGCCGGGTTTATCTTGTTATGTTCATATTATTTTCCGCTTCGTCTACCTTCCTGTGGTGATTGTGTCACGTTTATTTTTTGCCGTGTTCGGCCTACCTGTAATTATAGGTAGAGATTGACACTAATAAATTGCTGTTTATTCTCATAGTTAGTTTTTCCCTTTCTATCTAAAGAGAGTAGCAAATGAATAGACAGCAATTACAAGTGGCCGCTTCTGCCCGTGAACACAAGCAAAACCCTTGATAAGCTCAATATTTAAAAGAATATTCCGTTCCTTATTATATCGGTCACTAGAAGTGACATGTAAATTTCATAACACAAAAGCATATATTTACTTGACAACAAATGAGTTAGTAAATAAAGGGAACAGCTACCACTCCTTGGGTGAACCTCATTAAGAATTCAAAAGAACCGCACTCGGCTTTTACTGGCGAGCTTTGTTTATTTTCGGCCATTCAACCTTGCGTGGCCTAATGACATAGTCACTAGGTCAGAAGTACGTAAATCTCATTAAATATTAACAAATCTTAAAAGCGTAATAATGTTTAACTAATTGAGTCCCTTGAAAATTCAAGCCACTTTCGCGACATTATTAAAGAGAATATCGCAAGTGCAATTCAAATGGTTACTTTAAATATAACCACATTACATGTACTATACAATACACACCTTATTAAACTTTATGTTATAAGGATATTAATCTAAGCAGCATAATGTTATAATAAAGTAACATATACATTTCGTAAACATCAATGCGTTTAAGTATTTAAGGGTTAGTTACGGAAATTATATGTCACATTTATACCCGACTGTAAGGAGAAGCTTGTGTCATTCGCGCTGATCTTGTTTATTTATTTATTTACTTTTTAATTGGAAATAGAGCAGCATTTGACCGTAATGTCGTCTGATAGTAAGCGATGATGTGAGGTACAGTGTAGCATGCTTGCCTAGTAAATGCCTATTTTTACTGTACGTTTTGAGTCCTAGTTCACAATTCTTGGGAAACAGATGCAAGTAGGGTTTACTCAGGTCTTCCCGCCATGTTTGGGAAATGAGTGCTTTAATATGTACAAGTAAAGTCTTCCATAAAGTACCAAGTTACGTTACCTAGCTTAAAGTTTTACGGTATCACGAAATTAGCAGCGCAAGCTCATAATCTAGTAAAACTTCTGAATATATTAAAAACAATAGCCTTTTGCATTATAACTTGTCGCAGTATAAGCTCAGTATTTAATTATAATTCAGCCACCGGCACTGCTACTACATAGTTTCTTAAACAAGCTAGCGAAAAGAGGATATCCTTGTTAAAATTTAAATTTGGGAAAGTTAGCGTTTGTACATCATGATATATTTTTTTATTAGAGCTGTGCCCGCGGCTTCGCCCGCCTGGGAATCAGGAATCTGGAATACCACACATGCTCCACATCCATAAGTCAAAATTCCATCAAAATCGGTTTAGCCGTTCCGGTGATTAGCCCAGACAAATGTACAGTAGGTACCTTTAACATTAACTTTTTAAATAAAATGTGAATCTACCGTTATACCCACTAAATAATATATTTATTTCTCACAAAACTCCGTAACAGATTCCGCTAACAATATCCTCTTGAAAAGAGCAGCCGAAGTAAAATGAAAGATACAAAACTATTACGAAACGGAATGGACTTGGTATCAAACTTACTTCAACTGAAGGCTAAAGTCAGAAGAAACCATTTTGCTCCGTGGTTGAAATAATCTGGAAGTCTGAGATGGATCTGCATTGCAAATATGTTCAATTTTATTACGAAGTGCGGCTGCCGAGTGAATTTAATTCTCCATAATACGTTTTTAAGTTATACACAACAACCGACTTCTCAGCAGTCGGTTGTAAATGCTGAATTATGTATATTTAGATGTAGACTTTCACGGACATTACTTCTCTGCACATTTTAACTAGAACTAAATTACATTTCATATTTGGATCTATTTTTGTTGGTATTTAAGCAGCAGTCACTGTTTTGTTGAGTTTCAGTTTCGATGAATAGGACAAGATACGAGACATTGTATGTAGTATTGTAGGTACTTAATTGGTACTTGACATAAGTGTAAAATGTTAAAGGAGGCAACACAATGAAATATATAGGTAATAACTTAAGAAAAATTGGATGTATTATAAAAATAAATTAACTTACAATAGATTTTCAGTTTTTAGATACATTTTCAGTTTTTTGGCGTTATGTCAATTCGGGGGTCAATGGCAAATTTTATTTTGAATGCCAACGCTCACATATTGTGCTGGTCGTATTAATTAAATGCAAGCCCCTGAGTCCATTTTCCGAGTGCCGGTTGAGTGGAAACTCGTTTCGTTTATCCTCTTCCACTCATAAGCAATTACATTGCGAAACGACTCTCCGAGAGTCCCGAACGTGCAAAGATATTAAGCTATGCGGGTTTAGGGTTCACAGCTGAATGGGAGACAGCTATTTGAGCATGAAACGTTACATTTTTACAGCGTCGGACAAAACAGTTCACTTTACGAAACGGTCTTGTTCCGATACCCGTTTCGCTTCAGTTTGTTCGTTGCATTCATACGACTTTACCTTAGTTCCGACATATTTCGTTGAACATGAATAGAATTCGGATCTTACAAATATTTCTGCCGGAAAATACTAAACCTTTATATTCAGAGCTGTTTGTGTGAGTGCAATGTTGCACTATAAGGGGTAGGTAATAGAGGTGAATATATATGTTTTCACATAAGAATGGTTTTCACAAGCGTGTGCCTCACAGGATTGATCCTAATATGAATATACGCAGAAGACGGATATAGCAATTTACGAGTATGTTCGTACGAGAAATAAATAAGAACACACTTTTCTTAACATCAAGAAAAATAGCTGTTTTTAATTTTTGATACGGATATATACACATATTTGACTTCAAAGTGCATATATATCTGTGAGACATTTATTTATTACATTATTATACAACGCATATCAGTAAATTAAAAACTTACTAAACACATCAACCTAACTGTTACCAATCTTCTAATAAATGAAGTACATAAACTCTTTCGTTTGGAATGCTACTCGTTCGCGCGAGATTACAAAGAACAATAGATGGATGCTTAACCATTATCCGGAGAAAAAATTCCCTTACTCGAGCGAACTACGAATGAGATCTCTAACAACAAATAACACTGAGCACAGTACACTATTTGACCCAACAGGAAGACGGGTGCTATATCGCAGAAATGTAAATTAACAACTAGGTAAACCAAACAAAAGTGCACTAACTGAAATTTTTCTACACTCGGTAACTAGTGGTTTAACTGCTTCCACTTTACGGTAGCTCGCTTCGTTTTTGCCTGTTTACACGGAAGTTAGCCGCTCCACACAAAGCGCTAAACAAAAAGTACACTAGTAGTGCTGATTGTATCTGCAGGTGATTCAGAAACAGTCAGGTGCAGAACAAAGGCGTTTATTTCATCGACCACAATGCCCTGAAGCCCATAAATTACAACAATATATCTCTCAGTGCACATTATCTATCTATCACAGTAAACATCTTATCTAGGATACTGAAAGTTATAAAAGTGTTGCAGTATCATAGTAACCGTTTTTTTAGAAACGGGAGGAACCTTCAAAAGGTATCATAGTGTCTTTTGGGACACAAACGGCTATGTGAGATGATTACCCACTATAACCTTCTCAATGGTCTCCCTCTGCACAGTCCGAAGATCTCTGAAAGAAATGCACCGGTGTTCTCCCCTGCTTTAAGGCACTGACGGCGATGTACGTCCATGCACGCTTCTGTCCTTCTCCAAGGTCGCTGGCTGGATGGCTCCGAGGTCGAGCTACCACACGAGCCGCCCACTATCCCGAAACCCCCTTTTAATCGCCTCTTACAACAAGCAGGAGATGCCTATTCTATATCCTGGTCTCAAGCTACCGATAAACTATAGTTACCTAGCTCTACATAAAGTGTTCGGATTAGTATACCTTTCATCATAAATATGATACTCAGATAATGCAATATCTCCAAAACGTAAAGTACTTACTCGTGATAAGTCATTTAACCATTACAATGGATTAGGTCAAACGAGTGAATATAAAATATATGCAGATAGGTAAATAAATGGGCAACGTCGCGGTGCTGGGTGCAGAAGATTTTATTAAATCTTCAACGTGTGCAGTTGGGAAGGGAATCTAGATTCGAATATAACGGGAGTATTGCAGGCAAGTTGTCTGGAACGACCCGCTTCCGAATTCGAATATTGCTACTCATAAAACTATATCCGAATCTAGATTTTATAGCAGAGACATTACTTTAGACAAATGTTTTATTTTACGACGAAAGATGTTGCTTTATTTAATGTAATAAAATCCTATATACATATTGACAATTAAAATATCGTAAAAGTTGTCCACACTATAGTTAAAAGTAAGATTAGCTTCAAGTTAATTTGGGTAATAGATAACACTGATTGTGATTTCATCGAAAGTAATTGCATCTAAACGTGTGAGTTTGAAATTCATACTTCCAGTCTCTATGAGAGGAAAATCGTGTCTAGCAATAGACCTAGAAAAGGGTCCATAGCCATATATATAATAATACATTCATTCTTTAATCCTTATGGAACCGAAGCCTAGCCTATTATTTTGTTACACACCAAATTCTACACTTTATACTGTCATTGTAAAATCATTCTATACACATTTACAAGACCACTGTAGTAACTAATCCAACGGAAACTGTCAAGCAATATGTACCCTAATATTTCCTGAGCCTGCCCTTATAGCAGCAGTAAAGAACAAAGTAACTTACTAATTAGCCCCAAAAACCTTATTTAAAGGCCAGGGTTGTACCTAAGTAGCGCCAACGTTGCGTACGACTGGGGACAGCGTTTAATTCACAACGCCAGTAATTTGTCGACGGTGTACGGTGCATAATTTAGCGGAATAACGGCCAGATCCGACCGCACTTAAAGTGTTAAGCCGCGATGTGATAGCGTCATTAATAACTTATTACACTTAAGCACACCTTCTTACTTATTCACTGACATAGACAACTTGATCGTCAGGTGTAGTCTTTACTTAATAAATTTCATTGAAACAATTATTGATCACAAGTACAGGTAGGTAGGTAGTAGTAGTATAGTAGGTGTAGGTACACACCGGGCACTATGTAGATAGAATTGATGAAACACGAATAAAAATATATACCTTACCTATGATTTTATTTTCGTCCGTGCAAATAGTCGGTAATATTTTATACAGTAACATTTATTAATAAAATAAAATATGACTTCAATATTTTTCGTAAAATCGTGTTTTTTGGAATTTTATTAAAGCATATAGGTATGTAATTGAAGCATATTTAAAAGGCAACTTTACGGGGACTGAATGGATGACAATTTTAGACTTTATTTATTGACTTCTTCACCTAAAATCAATTCATATCAATATTTTTAATGACAGCTGTCTCTATAAGCGACGTACCTACTCTGTAAAACAAACTCTTGTTTTATATACTCTGCACGTCTTCACTAATTGATACCTACCCTACACATTACGCCCCTAATCTATCAACATTATGTTGGTAAATCAATGTTCATATTTAAATATATGATTGGTGGCGATTTATGCTCTGGGAACACAAAACGCAACAATACTGCTTGATTATCATTAGCCGCCACAGCTATTAGGCCAGCTGTTATTATATTGATTTAATCGTTTTTCACACCATTCAAATTATGATTAAATTCTTTTTCACGTAACATTGTACTGCAAAATCATATTTTTCATATAACAATTAAACAGTGTAGATGGCTGTAGGTTAATTTCTAGGTAATAAAGCTCGATGTGAAGTCTTGAACTATGGAAACCTAGTAAGCTTTGCGGAATAGAGTGAGTCAAAATATAGCAACAGTATAGTATTTTGCGCACACATGTCGGTCAATTTGCAACGTTTATATGGTTCATGCTATTGATTTATAAATTGCTACTTACTTAAAGTAATTTAATAACTTGCTACATAATACAATATTCAGGTATTATAGAAAAATGTAGCTATCTCCACTCGATACGCAAAGTCGTAAAAAGAATATAATGATAATTGTATGAGTACTAAAGATTATGATTCGTAGAAGCCTTGAGAAGTCTCCGATTTAATTAACTTTTAGTAACTCTTCTTTAACAGCCATTTCCCTCGGTGGCTGTCGAATAAAGTGAGTCGTAATATGCTTACAAATAAGGAATACCATTTATTTCGTTATCTTAGAGCGTTTATCTTTACAACCGCATTTAGTTTAATGTTATGATGTTTCGAAGCGACGGAAGAAGATTAGTTGTAACGAACCCCACATGAGAACATTAAGAACAAAAACAGTGATGTGTGCAACGAAATTAGGGTTGTCAGATAAAAAACACGCGACAACAGAACATAACCATATAACTCGTATACTGTTGCATATGTCAAGTATACAAATATTTTTGTGTTTTAATAAATTATCAGATATTCATAGTTGTTTTAATTGTAGTCCCAATTGTGATTCCATTGTTTTCCTCTGAGAAACTACTTTGCGTAAGGTTGGTCATAGTCTAGCTCATACTCTATCATGCTTCACTTTGTCTACTTAAAGTAAATTTACTAATTTCTGTAACTTCTGTCAACGGAACTCCTGTCAAAATTCCATTGAGATCATACATGTCCATTGAAATTTGAACACCGTGCAACCCTAGGCAGGGTATCAAAAGGTCGAAGCGGTTCGGGACCCGAAGAAATCTCTAAGATTTCCCTTCACATTTATTTTTTGGCTGCGCTACGTCGCGGCTCTCTCGTGACCAATACGAATGTGATACAATTTGTCAGGTTTACGTGGTTATTTGTACGTGAGCCGTGCGCAGGTGTGAGCCCACGGCCTCGTTCCCCGGAATAATAATGACTGATTCGACTTGAGAAGTCTTAGCGAGCTACCGCCATCTCTGAAACACTTAGCCGGTACCCTCATTTAAGCAGCTTTACGCCCTCCAACAAATATAACTCAAACACAAGTCAGTTACGACGACTTGTGTGTTAACTAGAAGTGATTTATACTTACAATCCTTTACTTAAGCTTACAATTTGATATTCTGTGAATCTCCAAAACTTCTGCTTTTACAGCAATATTATGAAACGTTTTTAAAACCTTCATTTAATTTCAAAAAGAAAAAGCACGAATGATTTTTTACCAAAATATGATTAAATATTATTGGTTTAACAATCATCTGATTTAATAAGATTTCCCATCGTAAAAGGTGCAGGATCAATTTCTACGACACTCCATAGACATAAAACTCCAAGATCCATCTTTATATATTTAACAGAGCTCAATAAATCACTACATATATTTTATTTATTGTTTGGGCCTACTTCTCAAGCATCCGTTTATGGTACAAAAGTATTACAAATAAAAGGCCACATGATCGCCCCATTCCGGCTGAAGAATAAAAGGCAGACCTAGTTTTACAAAGGAAATATTCAAACATTCGGAACACACGGCTCCATATTCAAATATCGATTCCAACGTACTTTCCATATTGAGGATTTAATAAAATCGCTGGTATCCAGCATCTCGGCCGTGCCGGCTATCTCCACGTCCGTTTTATTTTAGTTTCACGACATGCTGCTTTATTACCTTTCTATCGTGTTAAAATCTAATCACATATTTTTAATACGCTTACAATATCACATATATATGTGATACCGAAAGAAATGTTATGTTATCTTTATTCATTTAAAGCCCTAACACGCAGAATGATTATAAATACAATATAATTTATGGCAAGAGATTTTCCTTATAAATCAATAAGTCCGATTCGTTCGAGGCAAACATTGTATTTGAGAATATTTCTATTGCTAAGTAACATTATATACATTGTTTATTCCAAGCCTAAGAATGGATATTAAGACTCCAGGCGTTTCAACTGAACCTAAGGAGTGGCAACAGATCTATTTGATCTCGTGTACTACTTTAGTACGTCTATTTACTTTCTATGTCTATTCTATGAACAGAAGGAGATAGAACTAAAATACCGAGCATGATTCAAATGACTATTTATGTGCAAAGTACGATTAGGTAACAAATCCTTACAAGATATAAATTCCATTGGGAATGTACAATGATTTCGTTGAAGTGGAATGTTTTAGATTCAGTACACGAGCGAGTACGGCACCGGCGTTAGGCATGCGACGTGCACTATATTGTATTGTCACAGGAATCCCTACAGAGGGCTAGAAACCAGTTTCAGTTTGCAACTATTCTTACACTAATGCACCCCAAATATTTTATAATCGAAGCCCTACTATACAGAACTGTAATTTGCATTTGATCACCTATTAAATACTTGAAGTAAGATTTAAATTTTTGAATTTTTTAAATTGTAAAATAGGGTTGGGTTTCAATTCGAGCTCACCTGACAGTAAGTGAGGTGCAGTCTAAGATGTAGCACGGTCGCTTAGAAAATGCCTTTTCACTCTTACTTTAAACAATCCCAAGTTACACTTTTCGGGGAAGATAGTGACTGGCATGGAATTCCATATTGACTGTCTGCATCAGAAACGATTTAGTGAAAAATTTCGTCCGATTCCCTGGTGTCTGAACCAAGTGCGGATGGCAGTCTGTGGTACATCTTGACGCCCGACGGTAGAATGGTTCTGATGGAATAAGACTGTGGAGTTCCGGCGAAACCCTCTCTAAAACCCATCCGTTCTAAGATGCCAGACGAGCAACGCGGCTCCGATGCTCGAACCTATAAAGCGTCGACCTAGTGATCAGGTCGTAGCCAATGACTCGTCCGGTACGTATTTTCGCAGAGTCCAATGCATCCCGCTAGTACTTGGCAAACCTATCTCACTGATGACAACAGAAACAGGTCAATCGAATCATTTATCCTTATTTATTTAATTTCATCGTACAATCTTTCTGTCTCTCCAATTATATTTGAAATTATGAGATTTGTTAAGAAAGCATTTCATCTGGGTGAGTAATCTCAAAATACTTCAAATAAAATGTAGGTTCTATTGAAAATGTACAATGATTTCGTTGAAGCGGAATGTTTGAGATTCAGTGCACGAGCGAGTACATCGCCTTGGCTAGGCGTGGGACGTGCTCTATATTATGTTGTCGCCAAAATCTTTATAGGCGCACAAAAACTTATTTTTGCTTACAGTAAAATGTATTATATAATTTATAATATGTGTAAGCTATTCGCTTCGCGCTTACGTATAAGAGTATCGTATAACACTTTTATAAATAAATTAATGGTAAAAAATACTTTTTAAAAACAAGCTGGGATTTAATGAGACGTTGTATTAATTAATTTTCGTATTCTCCTCAGCAAGCCCTTTCATTTGATTCCCATACTGTGGTAGTGCAGAAAAAATTACAAGGCCGCCATCTTGCGTGATCCGCCATATGTATGACGTCACATAGCTAAGCATGCATTGTCGTTCAGACTAAGAATGTAAGATAACAATAATACATATGGTATCTAGAGAAAACTGTACCTAATATGCAGGTTTCGTTGCAAATATACAACAACCATGTAGAAAATTTCAGATTCAGTATACGAAGGAGCGCGGGGCCTTTCTTCGCTAAACCTGTGACGTGCACATCATCCTAAGACGAACCCTCACACCACTAGAAGTCGACCATTTTAACTATGTTTCAAGCTGAAATCCGAATCTTCTGCTGAAATTTACACCATCAAAACAATTCAAACTCTCAAGGGCATCAGAACTTGTCCTGTGATAGTGAAACGGGTTTTGGGCGGTACTCTACCAGGCTGGCCAAATGCAGATGTGCAGACTTCATACATCTCAGAATTGATTTAACGGTGAAGGAAATCATCGTGAGGAAACATACACACACCCCTTAGAATATGTTATAAAATATGTAATATGAGAGGAGACTCATGTCTATCAATGGAAAAATAATAAGTGTCGAAGAAAAATTAATTACTCGCTTTACATAATATTACGTATGAAAAATTTATACGAGAATAAACAATTGTTAAAGTTAATTGCCTATCCTAAGCAACAACAATAAGAGGCACAATATTAAAAGTGAGACTGAGCTTCCAAATTCCTAGAACTTGTCTAAATTTAATCCGCGACTCGTGAAAACCTCCGTCAATTCCAAATTCAAACATTAATTAGAGAAGATATCTTTAGTTCGAGGGGTATTCCTTTGGCTATCTGACGACACAGACTGGCCTGAAGGCAATCTTAATTAACCGGGGCTCGATTATTAATTCCCGGCGATTCAGTAATTGAAGGAATGCCTTCCGTCACCCCTGCCCTCTGCGGGCGCGCGGTGAATCGTCTGTCCATTAATCTCCACTCATCGAGTTTCCAATATTGAGACCGAGAACAGTTTACATTATTATTATACATAGTAGAGATGGTCCCAGACTACGTGCTACTCTAACAGGCGAATGTGACGCGTACATTTCTGATTGCTTTATCAATAATGATACATAATATTTGATTATAATAATGACACATAATAAGACAATAGTTATTAATGTGTCGCGTTTATTGAAAATAATCTAAGTACGAGCATTAAGATTTGTTCCGTTAGATTAGGTTAGGTTATATTTAAAAACTTATTAAGGGCCAGAATTCATATTAATAAAAATTCAAAGAAATAAGCGTGCAATATATTAACATTACGATATTGTCGTAAGAAATGACTTGATAAAACATTTGAATATATTCGAATGAGCAGTTGTGTAGATATCAGCACCGCAACTATTTTCCAGCACTTTGTGTGCAATGGATAACTTCTGTGTAAACAGAGAACGAGTTGAGCTCTGATAAAGTGGAAACAACTAAAACATCATTTAAACCGTAAGGAAAAATGTTTACTTAGTTGTTTTTACAAATAGTTTCCTTTACTCCGCTTCAATTATATGTTTGCGATGAAACAGTTATTTTGTTTTCCTGGTAAGGAAGTAGATTTTTGCACACTATAAAACGTAACCCTAAAATCTTGATAAAACCACTTTAATTATCACATGATCTCTCCTGTGCTCAATTTTTTAGATCTTTTTAATAAATAGAGTGACGCAACTTAGGTAATGCACTAAATTGTTATCAATTGAAAACATCAATTCATGCATATGTTGTACACACTCACTACAATGAAGAACCGATTCAAACCTAATAAAATACAATCCAAATACCTACTGTACATATGAGTGCTTATAACCAAAGACTCTGTAAACAACTCAATTGTACAGCTTAGTAATGCATCTTCTTAGTTGCATGCAGTTCACACAATATATATACGAGCACAACTCTGAAAGTTCCGGTTAAGTAAGCGGGTAAAAGTTCTAGATATTTATTTTTAAACAAATATTCAAATATTCTCTTTGCGCTGCAATGCGTGGGAAGTAGAACTACTAATAGATACTTCTGTCGTAAAAAAAAATAACGTTTAATACAAATTTAATGTTTTTATGTCAACAATACATACAGTAATATGGACTTCATTTTGCCAACGTTAATGCACATTTTTCCTGACCAACAGAATATTTTTTAGTACATTGTAGGACCGAATGAACTAGCCCATCAGTACCAGTAACATAAGATGCTTAAAACTATAAACTTTTACGATCGTAAATTAAACAATTATCCTAAAATAGACACTATCGTATAGGTACCTATTATCTTAGACATGTATTTGCTATTTGATCGAAACACATAACACAGAACGGAGCTGTGTGTATTGCATAGTGATAACATCTTTGTCAATAATTTGATCAAAGATGACAAACATTAGTTACCTACGTGGTGCAAATTCGAAATGCCATTCAATTATGTCAATTACTGTTTGATAAAGCTTGCTTGCTTCATTGCTTATATCAAATTATGCTTTTATTGAATATTTACACAAATCAATCAATATTACCTACATACATAAGTGAGAATAATATTTTGAAGGAACAGTAAATAAATTAAGACAAGATAATTTTCATATCAAAACATAAATGTGCATGCATTCTGTGTTATGTTATGTATGACTGTTTAATTAATTTTTATTTCATTCCTTTACACATAACATAAGATAACATAACCTAACACAAAACATGACAGCATAAAACTTTACACATAACATCTAAAGAATATAAAATACCGTATCGACGCTTCGTCAGCTGCTGCCTTTTTTGCTGCTAAGTAAATTTTCGTAGTTGCAGCCACAGCATTTTCTTAATATAAAACCCTAACCGATTTAACTCAACTTAAACTAGAACAATAGTTTTCACGAAGAATTTTACATTTCCACACAAATGGTACCCTCATATTCATGAGACTAATAACCTCGAGTTTCTCCTTGGAAAGGGTTACTGCGTTTGCGCCTTCATTTTTCGCGGTTCATAACGGGTGAGATATATTTTATCCATTCATCCAATGAATAAATAAAGAAGTTAAAGACCTGCCGTATATGTCATCGTCATCGTGTAAGTCACGACCACCAATAATTGTGTCCGACTAAGAAGAAATCCAGAAATACTTTAGTTTCAATAAATATACTAGCATTCAAGTGTGATCCTTTTGATTGATTATAATTCTATAAGCAACAGACGAATATAGAAAATATAAACCTTAAGCTAAGCGAAACATCGTACTCGAAGCTGAGTCGATTGGGAGGGGACGATGCATTGGGAAATTGTAACGTTTCATTCTCAAATCGCTACCCTTTAACCCGTAAACTCGAAGCCCGCATAGCTTAATATCTTTGCACTTTCGGGAGTCTCGAAAAGTCGTTTCGCAAAGTAATTGCTTATGAGTGGAAGCGGATAAACGAAACGAGTTCCACTCTACCGGGACTCGTAAAATGGACTCAGGGGCTTGCATTTAATTAATACGACTAGCAGAGTACGTGAGAGCTGGCGCTTCAAATGAAATCGCTTTTGACCACCGAACTGACTCCTACAGCTCAAAAACTTTAAATGACGAACCAAAAGGCCGAACTTTTACGACGTCAAAGCGAATAGGAAAAACATCAATGCACCGTTTTTGTGTTAAATGACCCTACTGCAGTTTTTCTGACAGTATTTCATGGGGACATGATTTTGAAAATTTTAACAACTCGTTCAAAAACTTCATGACTTCAAGAGCGCAATAAACAAAATTATACAAAAGCCTGTTAATGATTAAAAGGGAATAATTCTCCTCGTGAATGGAAATAGGTAACAATTGGAAGATGTGAGTTTTTAATATTATTAATCACTAATAATAATACCTAATACATCACTAAATAATAAATCAATTAAGTTCGTCTAATAAAGAAACTAAGCTTCATTAAACTTAGAAAAAATGTCTGGGATCCGGCAAAATATATTACAGAAAACATTCCTAACATAGTCTTGCCGATTCTCACAATTACGTATTTTTGACGTAAAAGTTTCCGAGATCTTATTCTCGCAAAAAACTCTACATAAATAAGAATTATATAGTGTATGTATCCGTAGTTTCTCAACTCTAGATGCCATAGCAAAGGCCTAATTTGGAATACACCTATACCTAGTTTGGAATCAGATGGCCGGATCGTATGTGTTTCGAAATAGATATAGCAAATTTCTCTTCTTAAGCATAGTTTCTTATATTATAAAAAACACATTGATACTTATTCATTTTAATATGTTCCAAATAATCCTATTCAAATTTTTGCTAATAAAATTGTATATGTTTAATATACGAAAATTTCTGTATGAATATACATATAATAATATAACTATCATATTTTGGGACCCCGTTAGGAACCTGGCGTGACGATATTTCGGTTGTCATGAAATATAATAAATAAATAATGATAATAAAGCAAGTAAATAAGTGTTGTAAACAGGGAAATTACAGTAATGGATTTTTCACGATTACGAGTAGGTACATTTGATATATCGTATCAGATTGTCGACGATTCCTTTGTACGATTTCAGACACGGCAAATTTTCTAAATGAAAATTATCGTAGATAAGGTTTCTTAAATTACCATTCAAAGTGACTAAATGAGAACCCTATTAACTGAAACGTTTCAATTTAACTTTAAATTAATTCAGAATGGTTGCGCTTTGAAATTTAATACAAAAAATTAACAATGTAGATAACATTATTTATTATTAAAGAAAGACTCATTTGGGATAATACAATATGCTCTTAATATTGCTTAGTTTGTAGTGATAGATAATGGAAAAGTTAAGGTCAATAGACTTTAATTTAGGATGAAACAAAAGGACAGCAATGGAAGACAGAGAACGATTACAAGAACGACTTTTGTGTCACCGACTCGACTACACATACATAGAGCTGTTGAAACAAACACCAAGTGTGACATTCGCTGTCCCGGCGTCGAAAATTTTCACTGGAATTCAGCCAACGGCGGCGAACCCTGGGCATTGATACTTATACATAAACGTTTATAGTAACAATCGATTTGAATAGTGATAGAATCTTAATGTACATTAATAGTAACCTGATAAGCTTGATTTTCTTTAAAAATATTTTTCTGACTGGTGTCATATGCTTACCAAATTTGTCTATAGTTTCAATACGCAATTATTATTATACAATTTCCGTAAGCATTAATAACCGGAAATCAATATTTTCAGACTCACGCCGTGGTGGTCATATCTCCTCTTGCTAGGTCGTTATTTTTTAGGTTCGTTGTCGGTATGCAAATTGCGAATTCATTAAATAATTGTACGCTCGTCCTGAGCTTTCCTTTATATTTTTTCCTCCTTGTTAAGTGTCTCTTGTCTAACTTCGTTGTAGACGCTCTTAGACATACTAATAATAGGAAGGGGCTGCATTTCACGTGTTAAGTTATTTAATTTTCTTTTGCCAGAATTATTATTAATGAAAAAAAAACAATAACAAAGCGGATATTTACTAAGAGACGAAATTGTACTATCATTGTTTTCAGAGAGTGATTAGTTTCAGTTTCAGAGAGTGATTATTGACAGTTTGACGTATAATAATTTCTTTTTGGAGTAGGTAGGTACAAATTTAGAGAGTTCATTTTAACTGAACCACTTTATAGAGAGACTGGATGAATTATACAACATCTTGAAGGTCACCAGAAATCGAACGAGATCACTTGGCTGAACCTCGCTAATGCACTAACAGATTTTGTTGTATTAGTAAATTAATAGTTTTTTGTACACCTTTACCGGTAACACGATAACAAATACGGCACGAACAAATTGCCTTATATTTCTCTAATATTGCCAACAAAATTGGTTTAAAAGTGAACAGTTCAAAGTTTCGCTCAGTCATCGGGGCTGCCGTGACAGCAGACCATAAACGACGATATTTCTCGTCATGACTAATGCGTGCATTTGTCGCGCCCGCAGGTGCTTGGAACGCCGTATATCAGGGCGTATACAAACAGGCTGGGCTTACAGCTGAGAATTATAGATTATTTTATTGAACGATAGATAAAAAATGTAGTTTCCGAAAGGCATTTAGTATCACTAAGATAATATATAACCGATCACGGAATATTTTCCAACGTAAACATAAACACGCCTAATTAATAAAACGCTAAAAATAATGGTAACTTGATTTTAATTGTATTGATTTTAAATATAGGTAAGTACGTACATAATTTTGACTAACGTAACATAATGAAGACCGAGATTTTGGGTGTCTTCGAAACCATAACGTGACGTCCAAGTTGCGATGTCCTTCAAGTTATTTAAAAACGTTATTTTTATGCTTTGATATACTTTTCGTGATACATCTTAAAAACATACCGTTGTATACCAGCTGATATGTTCATATCGCGTAATATATCGTCGTAGAATAAAGTAGATATTTCCAAAAGTTTATATAACGTGTAATAAATTCTTACCAATGTGCAGGCACAGGATAGAAGTGGCGATATATCTCGTCATAACGGATTAATAGACGTATCAAGACGACGACAGATGGTACACGCGTGAAAACGACTAGTATACAGCTATTTTCCTTCACCTATATAATAAGTATATTTAATAATAGGTCGGATTGAAAGAAAATATAACAGATGTTGTGGAGAGGGCTTGTTTTATTTTCCAGCTTATTTCACACCAAAGTTAAATGCATAATAAAATAAGATAATAAATACAGTCTTGTATAACATACTTAATATTTACTCATGTATAATAATTAATGTAGGTTTGTGAAGTAAATTTATGACTGTAACATTCTTTGTGGGTTGCTACAAAGTTGCCTTTGTAGTTGTAACAACGCAACTGTTCATAAATTAATATGTCTATGTTCTTATTAAAATATGAAATACTCATCAACTTCTGCTGACTTATTTTCTTGTTCTCATCAATTCAAAGCAACGCAAGTATGGAACAGGGCGAATATTATATATAATATGTATATACACATTGTATATTATTATTACATAGAAATGAAGCCCAATATCGTCTCCACGACACGCTCTGTCTTTTGTCACAAATAGATACCTATCCTTTCTCGTCTGTTTAGTAAATAATACCTTCATATTTACAGTATAACCTATTATATCCATAATGTCTTTTAGAATTGTAATGAAAATGTAACGTACATGTAACAAACGAAAGGTTATAATACAGTTACTTTGATAATGCTGTATTCACAGTAGGTATAGTTTAGTGTAACACGCATAATATCACGATCGATACAGTAAGAATAAATTAAAATATATACTTGACAAATGCCACGTCTATAAATATAATATGCCTAGACAATATATTATAATTATTGTTCGAAACATACAGTAACATTTACAAAAATGTTTTGTTCCTTAAAAGAATTGAGCTACTGAATTATTAAAACTATTAGTTATACCTGAATCTTATTATATAACTGCTTTTTGACCCTTAATTTATCGTTTTATATTTATCGTATTTTAAAATTATCTTTAAAATAATTTATACTAAAGTAATAATAATTATTGACATGTAAGTAATATTTTTGCTTTAAAGCAATTAAATTAGGTACTTCTTAAAACAATACCCACTTAATTAGAATGACAAATCGGCGCAAACAAACTGTCAAATTTGGCTTTTTATTTAACGTAAACAACATTAAAATATTAAAATTAAAAACCTTTGGCGTTAAAAAATGTGACACAATTAAAACACCAGTTGAAAATGATGATTACAACTATGTGTTTCGGTTTGAAGAAGAAGTTACGAATACAAACTGTCCTTGTAGTATATACCTACTTGAATCATGCTACTAGTATGATCACAAAACACGCTCGCAAAATAGAAATGTCTGTTAACTAGAAGAACAATAATCATTTCCAAAATGAAAAATTCCAACCGTTGCCAACATTGGGAGGCGTTCAAGATGTGACATCACTCTACGAAATTGCATTGAGCGCCTAATTTGTATTCAAGAACTCTTCAGGGCATATTTGTTCATAGGTTGGAGGAGAAAGGCGAGTGGCAGATGTCTAATGACGTAGGGGCGAACTTTGGAAATCGTGGCGTTTGACGCGAAGAGGCCATATTGAAACGCAAAAAGGCGTTCGATTATTACTTTTAGAAATCTCTCACTTAAGATAAAAAGAAAGTTCATGTACAATACACTACAATAATAACATATTGCAATGCTGCTTATGAAAATTATGACAATGTGTTAGAGATAAAAGATAGTAAGCAATGAGACATGAGTAGATGAGTAGAGATAATGTCGCTGGTGTCATAGACGATGATATCAGATGTATATTGGATTTACGAATATGTTTCGCTAATTAATAGACACGGAGTCGATAATTTTATAATCTTATAACCTTTTTCAAGGAGATATTAAATAGTGTATCCCGGTGATGGTGGCCCCCACGTACAGGTCATAAATATTGTCGAACGCCATTATGGCTACTAGTTGCGGTTGGAGTATACTCCAAGTCTTACCCTAGTTGGGAGATCCATGGCAAGCATCTGGCCATAAATAGACACAAATTGGTTGCAATAATTTTACGTAATTTACTAGAGGCTTATTGCGCGTCTCGATAAACAACAATATATTCGGGGCTCCTGGAAGTAACGACCACTACATTCAATTCACGTATAATAAATAAGTATCTCACCATCACGAAGCAGGAAAATATAACGCATAAAATGCCAAAACCAGACCGAATACCTATTTGAGTTATACAGTTGAGGCTTTTTATTTTGGTAGAGAAGCGTTGAAAAATCCCTTAGCACTAAAATGTTTCGGATAAAAATACAGTTTAAAATTTGTTGTTTACGTTCGACTCCCATATGCTCGATAAAACCTTGATCCTGTGACGCAAATCAACAAGGTTACTTTACTTTTATATGGAAATTTATGTTAATTAATAATAGAATAATTGCACGACTTTTGTAAATTTATGTTAATTATTATGTTAATTAATAATAGAATAATTGTTCTACTTTTGTACCGTCGTCAAATTAGTAGCATAGCCTGTCTCTAGCCTCAAGTACGACTAGCAAATGAGATTATTTGTATTCAATGAATATCTACAAGTTGAGTGTTAATCGTTTACTTAGCCTTCATCTACACCATATATGGTAACGTTTGAATCGTTCGAGAAGCTTCTGAGAAAGTTTCTTGAACTTGAGCTAACTACTCGTTCTTCAAAGCGAAGCAGATTTTCTTATGAAATTTAGCTATAGTTTCATTGGATTAATTAGCAACAGTACCAGTTTATGCAAAGTTCGATAACTCCCAATATTTCTTTTCACTAAACATTCTTACACACGTTGCCATAGCTTCAATTATTCATATGGATCTAATGTTCATTCGTTACTTACTCATTATAAACGTACCTGATACCTTCATGCATAAAGTTTCATATTTCTGCTTATGCTGAGATGTTAACACAAAGAAAATAACTTTAATACGTGAATTTCAGTCTGAATTTTCGCCAAGCGCATGTTCCGCGTATTACCATCGCGAGTTCGTTGTACATACATACCTACCTACTTGACAGCCGTCACAGTTGCACGTTGAATACGAATACGAATACGTATTACGTATTCGAATGCAGGTGCATCGCTGTCAAGCCCCAGCTGCCTGCTTAAACAATAATTACACTTATAATATAGGGCTTTTATACCGTATACATTACTTATTCCAGATCCTTCAAGAACGTTCGCTTTATTGGTATTTTAATAGTCTTTTCTTTCACCAACTCTATTATTGATACGAGTATGACAGGCAGCCTGTTCACATTTAATTGTGTAATAAGCAAAATTATGAGCAGTGTTATACAAGTGAGAGAAAATGAACACGCTATTATTATTTAAATTGCTTATATGGACGAAGACTAACAAGGTTTGTAAAAATTTATCATTATTTTTATATTCTTCACTCTTCATGAATGTAATACTAATAATGTAGTTTTTTAATAATATAGCCAAGCGTTAATAGTAGTAATCTATTTGTAAATATTTATATATGTCTATATATAGGCACATTTTAAAACTCTGCACATAATAAAAAC
This sequence comes from Aspitha aspitha aspitha, assembly GCA_018246895.1. Taxonomy (NCBI): domain Eukaryota; kingdom Metazoa; phylum Arthropoda; class Insecta; order Lepidoptera; family Hesperiidae; genus Aspitha; species Aspitha aspitha. The sequence goes on from DWGJ01000233.1 coordinate 35,072, forward strand.
TTGCACTTAATACTATGAATGAATATATAGCTCGGAGCTTGACGCTATTAGAGAAGTATAAAACGTGCATTAGTCCAAAGTGCATTAGGAAAAGTCGTTAGGTAACAATATAGCCACTCGTAAAAACAATTCCACTTTCTCTTGTATATGTTTTTTGTTCAACTACCATCGAAAAACACTTACTAGAACACTTTCTTATTGCAAGGGACAAAACTAAAACGGCGTCCTCAAAATGCACAATGCAAGCAAATATGCGGCAGGAGGAGGCTCGACACGCAGTGCACTCGTGACAATTGCCCAGCGATCGTATTTTTTTTCCATTTTATCCGGCTTCAACTCGTAATCGGAACGTGCATAGAAAGCCACGCTTTTCTGCTTTAGGACTAAAAGTAGCTCTTTAGTTAGACTAACTTACAATGCATCTAGCTATAAGCTTCGTTGCAATGCCTTTAGAGTAATGATTAAACTAAATTATTACCCTTATATTCCTATTCATAAACACTCAATAACAGTGTTTAAAATATAAAACATTTGGCCTCTTTCGTAAACGTCTAAGACAAATGCTTGAAAACAATTTAAACACCGCGTTTAAATAAGTACCATTCAATCCTCATAATGAGCCAACAAACGCAATAAAATCTTTTAAAGGGTTTCGGTAACTTTGTTTACGGAAATAATGTACAAATTGCAAAGAGATCGGCAAGTTGAAGCTTTTCCTAGCTAGTTACATAGCGCAACCCTATCAAGATTGCTGACGCCACCGGCAAATGCAACACCTCCCTAGGTTGTTATTGGGAACAAAACTGCAACTTGGCAATTGCGAAAGATTTATTGACGTCAATTGCGACGTCTTCATTCTTTGGATCTAAAACATTTTATCCACTCTTACTTCAGGTTCGAGAGGAATTAGATTAGGCCTAATGATAAGTTTACATTGTAATTTTTATATTTAAATTACTGATAGTAAAATTGGTTTTTGACAGCAAACGTAATTAACTTGTAAACTTGATCAATCACACATAATTGGGAATACGTATTGTCAAGTTTAAAATTATCATAGTAGTTTTTAAGGTTTTAAATAAAAGGTATTGTTTCCGCTCCATAAGTCCATAACATCTGAATTGCAACAGCACTTTCGGCAATTAGGTACATGTTAATTAAAAAAATAGTTCCAGCTTATTTAAAGAACAACGGCGTATCCTACTCGTGGTATTTTGACGTAACAACTCCCTTGAAAATAATTTATTTCGTCAAATCACTCTGACTTCAGACTAATGGAGTCGTTTGCGTGACTCCCGCAGTACTCGGGTTATTTTCCTTTATTTATTCAATAAAATCTATTGATAGAATAGCCCAGTCACTTATTTTATACCAAGACGTAGTTATCTTACGTAATACACACAGTTCTAGGAAGAAAATTAATCATCCGGGGTAAATAAGAGCTTCCGGCCTTTGTAAGAGGTGGACCCTTGAAAATATTTAATCTTCATGGCGTTATAAATCTCGCTGCGAGTCCTTTGTGGAAATTTTTGGACAAGAAAACCGTAGTTTTTCGTTATTCATAGCGTAGAATGAAAAACGGCGTAACTTTCTTACATTTAAACGACACTCGTGGCTCTTTTTAATTTCTTTTTAAATGTTATTTCATATGCTGAAGGGTCCAAATGGTTTAAGATTTGGTTGCTTTATACACTGTGATCGTTATGAACATTTTGTGTTATTTTGTAGGTATGTCGGTGAACGAAGATCGTGGTTTCGTCAGTAAATAGCACCATGTTATTATTCATTTTACTTCCACCGACTATGAATATAAGAAACATTTATTTTCTGATCTGTAGCTCCTCTTCTACCGTCATCGAAGAATAGTCCTAAAATATTTAATTAATGTTTACAGCCATGTTTGGATCAATATTTTGTGTTGAATGTCTGTTATACAAAGTTGACGGTAGTGTAGACCGAACGGTACAGTACTCAATTAATAGGATCAAAAGGATTGTATTAAAAGCATCAATGCCACAATATCCTGTTAAAGTTAAAACATTTGTACGGTTATAATAGTGCCGACCTTTGGCAGACCCTTTTAAAATTCAGATAAACCTCAGGTGGGACTTTTCTTGAAATCTCGTAACATTGCCGCTTCGTTGACATAAAAATGCGAATGAGCTCTAAAAGCTCGCTACGCTCTTTAGAATGGACGCTTGCGTCATTTTACCTTTGCTTTTTTTTCAATATTCCAAAAATGATTCTAGCGCACATGATATACACCGGTAGGTATATAATGGCAGTCAAGAGCCTCCGAAACCGGCGTGTATGCATGAAGAGAATGATGAATGTAAATGAAGCACGGCAGGTTTGTAAGG
>DWGJ01000234.1:0-37431 GCA_018246895.1 Aspitha aspitha aspitha
GGAGATAAAAGTTTGAATGGAAGTTCGTAATTATTGTTTTAGGATTCCCGCGATGTAGGTATTAACGCGGGAAAAACATTATGACATATTGATTTCCACGCGGGCGAAGCCGCTGGCACAGCTAGTGTTATATATGATGTGATATATATGATCGTGAAATATAAAATATATCTAGATATATAATTACATACGTATCTATAACACACGGGTAATCCCAAAATAGGTAACTTCAACATTTACTTTGCTTTTACACTACAATAATAAAGTTAGAAAGTAGCACTTGACAATCAGCTTCCGATGAATCAGTTACCGTTTCCAAGTTACGGGTCGAACCGACCCAACCCTTGTGTAAGTGAGGTCCCGAACAAATTTACGATTTTCAGCCTTTCAGAGTAATGTGGGACGAAAACGGCATTTGTACTAGTTATAGATAAAATTCTCCGTACTGGGATGGCTTCGCATAAATCTTATCAGATCTGAAAGTAATTTCTTCACTAAAATTATTTTGGGTATTGAGATTAATGCTCGAGATTACTTACGCTCTGTGTATGTTATACGCAAATATATTCTCTATATGTAAGAGATGAATATTTACCGACTTTTAAAAATTTAAGGCGCCGTTTATTCAAAACGTTCAGATTTTGCTAATGCATGGCTTACAGTTTTCTTTGGTATATTTTATATATAATAATAATATGCAGATTAATACATAAATTTTTGTCCTGTCATTGCATTACAGCCACAAACATAATCGACAAAATATTACCATTTCCTTGTAATAGCAATGTAAAAATTCATTACATACGTTCCATTGAACGCGTTATCTAGATAAAGATTTTCTTGGAAAATAGAATATAATTTTGAAGACACGTTAAAAGTAAAACATCGTTACACCAAATTAAATAGCGACCACAGTTTACAATCCGCTTCAGACAACTAAACTTTCTTCATTCTCTGCGAGATGTAAAAAGTAAGGAATGTTTAAAGTTAAAGAATGGTTAGACAAAGTACTTACCCATTTGCGATCAAACAAAAGTAAAGATCGTTTCCTCCATATAAGAAAGGGAAAATTGCAGCTAAAAAAGCCTTCAAAGACCTTACAAACGCACCAAAGGATTAGAATTCTATGCAAACGCAAATTTCTATATCTTTGATATTAAAAATTATAATGAGAATCGGATTATTATTCGGTTGTTGCAGTATTATTTCTCTGATAAAGAAAAATACTAGGTACTCGTTTCACAAAGGTCCTTATAGTTATATACTCGTATGTGTACGAAACTATAAACATGAGAAATAATAATGGAAGAATGATTAATAAACGGACTTCGAAATTAAAAGTTTGTTGAAAAAAAAAGGTTAAAAAACGTATGTTCCACAAATAAAATAAAAACATGACATGAAAAAGAGACACATACATACATATGTATGCAACGTTAGAACTTGAATAGGTACTGCTTATACATATTAGATGCTTTTAAAAATGTTCAACAGTCTAAGCGAAACTTTACCTTTTCCTTTTTATAACATCGTGTCGTTGCTTTTTAGGGCTGAAATTAGTCCGATATATATTTATCAGCTCTTTTTGTACAATTCCAGATATGCCTGAATATAATTCAATAAGCTATTCCTCGATTTAATCATCTCAAAATAAAACGTTGACAAGCAAGTACCATAGCATAGGTGATATTTGATACAAATGTATGAATCTGTGAAATTCATTAAAATTAAAGGTAGAAACTTAAAAAACACTGGTTTCATTACAATCTACAGATTGTGGTTTCTATTAATATTTCTACACTGCTCACGGTCCACTGTTCGAGAAGTTTCAGAAACTACGAGAAAAACTCGTATATATCAGACAAACCCTGAACATAACAATATTTAAGACATTATTTTTGGGATGGATAAGTGAAAGGACTGACATGATTATACCAAAATACATGTAATTCAAGGAGGTACTGAAATATTATTTACAGAAACTGTAAGGGACTGAAGTTATAATTGCAAACCAAATGCCAAACTAATAACACTGTTTGCGAACAGCTACACGCATTTGTGCCCATAGTGGGATATCAATGGGTGTTACTGTGTTACGAATGGCTTGGAATTCTGTCTTACTGTAATACGATTGTTTCGCTCTGAGACAGTGCTTTAGTGCTAAGCTTCGTACCTGGATATTCTAGTGACCTATGAATAGTCACAGACATTTCTAGCAATGTTTCTTGAAAGACAGCCCTATGATTATGTTGCTGACGATTTCTTATTTAATTTGCTATTCGGTACTGGTAACTCGGAAACCAGTCCCGTCGGGGTAAAATGAACAATTTCAACGCATAAACTAGTTATTGTTACGAAACCAAAGTCCGCAAACATGTTTTATAACTTTTATAACTACCAAACTGTTTCCCAACTAACCGAACAAACAAAAACGGATTCGTTTCCACACCGAATGAATTGAAATAAAATTTTATAATATAATAGTTGTTAGCTGTTCTGGATTGAAATTTCACTTAAGCGAAACATTTTCTCAAAGACGCGTTAACAATTAATAGGTCCTGAAAACTCACAAAACTTGTACTATTGGTAGTTACATTTTAAAATTATTGGATGACAGTTTTTAATTAATGGATAAATGGACCACAACCCACAAGACACACGAACTTAGTAATTAATAGTAACATAATAAGCCCAAAGGAAATAGTCCGACTTCCGAAATATTAAAAAAAGAGATCGACAGTTTAAATTCCCTAATAGTAGCATTAGAAAATTGGAATTTTAATATTTTTGTGGCTTAAAAAGTACGGCTATGTTTGTTCAGTCGGACATCTTTTCTATAAAAATTTTAGGAAAGTTATTAAAAAAAAGAAATGCTTGCTTCTAATGGTATACAGATATGCATGTAAGTAGGTACTTGGGTAATGCCGCATTCCACCTTTATTATTCTGTGTGTTGCCATGACCAAAAGCATACTTTTATTTTTATATATAAGTACAGGTTAAGACATCCTTTAAAAAAGAACCTCGACGTCACTTATTTATACGTATCTATTATAGAAATGCAGCGTGCCCGTCCTTGCACCTAACAAGCTACGTGCCTCCGCATCACCCCGTTTTATTACTTACATTTTTCAGTCCATTCCGTCCCTAGGGCTGTCTCGGTAAAACTAATTATAAAAGAATGTCGAATTTCGGGGGACCGTGAAAGGGTTTTTTAGTTTTTGTTCGCGACGAAAATTCAATTAATATTCGGAATTATTATTATACTTTACGCAGAGAGGGTGTAGCAGACAGATATGAAAGGTGAGTGTTTTTTGTTTGGTTTATACATATATGTATAACCGATCCATTCGGCCAGTAGTTTGTGAACCTGACAAAGGTTGTGGATTCAATTCCCATCTATGACAAATATCTGTGTAATAAAAATAAACATCAATATGTCCCTGTGTCTGAGAGTCAAATTGTAGCAACTCTACTTACAAGTATAGTAGTATCCCGATATATTTGTTTCGTTATAATAATTATTATTATTATCACAAAGTATACTACTGATATTAAGATAAGTCAATAAGTCAACTTTTCATCACTGTGTACATAGAATCTCATTTGAATTGAAATGTTAACAATTATATACTAACTTATTTAACTACATATTGTCCGCGTAGGTGACGACAAATTTTTGTTGGAAAAAATTTTTGAAAAAATATTTGAATATTTAAGATGAGTAGCTCCAGGCAAATCATGAATAACATCTATAACCTAAGATGGGTCAAGACGATTGGCGATATTTGGCAACCCTAACGACATCTGGCGCCAAGTGCCTCCCTACTGATAGTATAAGTTGATCCTTGTCGAGTTCCTTCCGGAACTCTTATGCTTCCATCGCTGTCAATATGATCTGAAAATCTATCCCAAATATAATTCAAAGCAATATGTCATTCTATCTTTGAGGAATTTCAGTTGATTTTAAATATGTATTTTTTTACAAAGTTTGTTATCATTAGAACTTTTGTATCACGTGGTTAAACAAAATTAGCAAGAACAAAAAATTCATAATGCTACAGAATTTCAAAAAATATACAATGTTAGTTTATTGAGAGTAAATTCATAGAAATATTTGTGATAAAAATATATCAATCATATTAAGCACAAACAAAATTTAGTATATTTGTTTCCTTGATTTGCTAATAGGTTTATTTTTTCTTATCAGTAAGAAACGATTATATAAATGTTGGTAAATAAATAAAGATACCAAAAACAGCAAAAGTTGTTGACATTTAACTGATGTGGACAAACATTTGATCAAGTCACGATATTGGTTTGTGAATTAAAAACTGTGTTTCAAATGCATACAATTTATTCTACGTCAGTGCAGATATAAAATGGCGCATAAAGAAAACTTTCAATAGACCTTTCTGACTATAATACAGTTTGAATGCCTGACTTTCGTCTAAGCCGGTGGGTGCATCACAAGGTAAGTAGAAACCGAAGAAATACATACATTTCAAAATGCCGTTTCGGTTACAAAATACTACAAATATTTGTCGACACTTTCAGTATAATTTCCAAGGTATGTATTTCAATGTGAAACCTTAAAGCAATCGGATTCGTATAAACGTCTATTTAAAATTAAAATAATAACTCTACAAGTTCATTTTACTTTGTATAATGAAACAAATATGACTGAATACTTATGAAAAGGTTGCTTTGGATACTAAAACAAAAAGTTTTTGTTTCACCAAACCTGCATCTGTTTGAATTTAGATATAAAATGTGCACCTACATGTCAATAAAGTCAATAATTATGAAAAAAGTATTAATATTCGTCTGTCTGTTTGTTTGTATATCACGCCGACGCCACTGAAAAAATTTCTAGAAAATTTTCAATTTTTTCGTTGAAGTCACAATTCTTCAAGTAAAGATTTCTTCAAAATAATTTAGGGAAAATATTGAAATTATGAATGACTTTAACACAAATTTATTGAATTTTCATGCGGCCTAAATATTAATTTCGGTTGCCCATCGTTTGAAATATTACCTTGATATAGGCACCGCTTAGGGCAGGCTGTCATGTCAACCTACAAAATTCATTATTGACATTGTGAATGGAGGAAAAAATGTCAAACCCGTGTTATGGGGGTGTAAATATTTGATGAATAAACGACAGTCAACCATTACGTTGCTCGTATTGATGACCAAAACTCATGCATACAAATATTAGGTATATTTAGAAAATAACAAATGATAAGATAACAGTAGTGAATTGAGTACAAACATTCAACAAAGTTCATTTTATCATCCGTAAGAGAAGCTATTGTCATAATGATAACTACTAAGTATTTTCAGCTATTAATTTTATAGGTATTTACCGCGACATATACCAACAGCATCTTGTGGTTGTGGTTCAACTTTAAGGCTAAGTTTTAATATAACTTCAATCATTTTATCTGACGTTTAATTTTTGCCGACGAACTTCAAGACGAGCCTTCCTAATTCAAAACGGACATCCCGCCTATTATTTTTTGTCGCCATTTCAACAAATCCAAAATGGCTGCCCGCTACTTTCCAAACTCCGAAAATAATCAATATGATAAATATGAGTATGTAGGTATATTTAATTGATATAAAGTTTCTTTAAAACTAAATATGGAGAGTTTGGTATTCGAAAATAAAACAAATCTTAGGTATTTACATATATAATGGCTGTATATAAATGTGGGATAGGTTTTGCTAAATGTTACATTTGTCCGCAAGTAAATTTACATAGGTACTCGTACATATGTTACCCTCAAGGCGGACCTAAAAAATTTGACTTCAAGAGCTATGTATCTCATTTGTTATAAGTAGATACAGTTTTAAAAGATTATTGTAAAGGTTACGGAATAGGTTCTTTATCTCTACAGAATAAAATGTAAGTGCCAGCGAGTAATGTTATAATAACAGCATTTTTCGAAGTGTAGTATATGTATGTATGTATATTAAGCAAAAAATTAATTCTTAAAGTTTTTCTGTGTTTGTTCCAGCTAAACTCCGATGGCTTCGACCGATTTTGATGTCAATTTTAGTCACAGAGAGCTGATGTTATAAGATTTAACTTAGACTTATTTTGTTGGTAATATAGGTATTATACTAAAAACAGCTTTCCACCCATACCATACCAAATCATTATTGTCGTAGAAAAGAGCTAGTTCTGACATTTGAAAAACTTTGCAGGGCCAGCTATTTCCTCGGTTACTTTTCTATGAGGGTGTATGATTTATGCAACTAACAACTTTGCTACAACGCAATTTCCTTTAATGTGACTATAATGGTTATTACTTTTACTGTGTATTTTATAAATGCAAGAGAATGTGATTGCTGTATTGTTTCAAAAACGGACCCGGCTCTACAATCATAACGAAATAGTCCTTAGCTGTTTCTTATGCTTGAATATTTCGCTATCTATTATATGGCTAATATAAGAGGTTCTGTAGCCGTTATACATATGAATGGTTTCTAATTAAGCCATAAAGTGTATGCGAGATAGCTCACGTATTCAATTAGGAGATAAGATGATTAGATGGAATTGTACACTAAGTTATCATCGAGTAATATGGGTAAATTATATACATTACGTATAAATATTTTCATTATATAAATCTTGTCATGTATTAACATATATCAGCGAATATTGTTCACATTCGTATTGAATAAATTAGTACCTTCATTGATTGACGATTGAATCTTGTACGACACACAAATTCTAGCGCGAACCTCTCACTTGTTACGTGCGTTTTAAACATAAAATTTTACTCTCTCGCTATAATGGTGAAGGAAAACATCGCAAGATAACTTGCACACCTTAGAGATGTTATACAAATTTGTAATGTTTTCTGTTTCTGACGGGTGTGAAGTCTGCCTCTCACTCAGCACATTAACAATAATTAAGTAAGTAGTTAGTGATTAAGTAAATAATTAGTTTTTAGTAGGAAGTGGTAAGTAACCCTTCGTAACCTAGTCAGCCATCATTCGAGCTGCAATTCAAGCCAAGGTACAATAGAAAAGAAACCTTAACGAAAAATACGAAAAAGAAAAACACGAATTGTTATCATGCAAGTCACTTTCTGACAGTTATCCAAGCCATTAATTCACTTGTTGAATATTTATGAATGGATCCTCAAGTTGGCAACCATGAACGACGAATCAAAACTATGTAAATATACCTATACCTATACCTAAATGTTGTCCCTATCTATGAACTACCAAGTCAGCAAAGTTTCATTGGTCGCATTGGTACTACGGTTGGTACAACATTGAAATTGGTACTACGGTTGGTACAACATTGAAATTGGTACTACGGTTTTCGTAGAATGCCAAACAAAGAGACTAGGAAAATTTTTAACATTAAAAAACAACATAGGCATATTGGTTTCATTTTACTGAAGTATAGTCTCAAGTTTACAGTATTTTCTCAAAGTACATAAAAACAAGACTATCAATAAAAGACAGAGTAGAGCGATATGCTTCGTAGTCTTACTTGCACAAAGTTTCGACCTCCTACATAATATAGTTAGGTATAGTGAGCTTACTTGGTACTGAAGTAGGTCAAATATCTTATGATAGTAGGAATAATTTAATGAAAAGCGTAAATTACGATTTTGATTAAAAGAAAGCAGGTCAAATGGTAAAGGCAATTTTTAATAAAATGTTGTATATGTAAGTATATACGATAATAAAATAGCAATATTGTTTTAGGGTGGGGGTACTATAAAAAAACTATTAAAAATATTAGATTTTTTATAGTATCGCACCCTTTTACCGTAACATCCGGCATTAACATCATCTTAATAATTCAATTTAATGATAATTACTTCCTTCCTAATCGTTGTAACTATTACTTTTTTAACTTTACGATTTAATTTCTTTACTGAAATCATGCAAAAAAATATTTTCTTATGTTTGTATCGCAATACTCGTATGTATTACTCTTAAAATTATTTTTTTTAGAATAACTCTTAACTGAATTAAATATTGTATTATTTTCCTTACATTTAATATCTTCTTGTACGAGTTTTGCTACGAGATTAGGTAGCACAAATAATATGCTGAGTTCACATTTTACAACATCCCTTTATAGGCGTTTAAGTTTCCCTTCATTTCAAGTTATGTTAAATAGAGACTTTATTTCTTAGACGAAGAAGCTGGTAGCAGGCGAGGGTGGCGCCAAATTTCGTAATTACAAATAATACAGCTATAAAAACGAGGAAATAGAAGGTCTGCCTAAATTGGTGCCGACTGCGTTTTATTCGGGCCTTGCTGTTATAGGCGTAACGTTGTAATTTAGCTGCCAGGTGCACTGGACGCGGGGCGATCAGCCCATTAACTAACGCCGTACTAAACCATTTTTTTGTGAACATTCAGTACAGTTCTCGTTCACAAAACGTCGTGTACGACTTTTTGGAATAACAAAATAGCAACAGTAATAACATAACGTAATATATAATTTCAATCCTTGTAAAGTAAAATAATAGGACAAAGAAAAAACTTAATTTTGTTATTATCTTCTAATGTTAAAAAAGATTATGCTGGAGACCCTAGAATTTTACAGGGGGAAAAGATATATATATATATGTCCTTCAGAGTACGCTAGGCGTTGGTATTGCATATCCATAGGGGACAGTGACTAGTTACTATCAGGTGGCCGGTGAGCCCATTAGCTAGGTTTGTAATAAAATGTATATGTAAATAGCTATGATTGGCTGAAAGATTCAAAATTTTTACAAAATTTATAAAGCATCATTTTCCTTTTTCCGTTATAACACTTAGGGGGTACGACGCAAGAACGTTTATAAGCAGTAGAACCATACAATTACATTAAGGGAGACCCAAATATTCCTGTTCCGAACGTTTTTATTCGGGTTCGTGATATTACAGACGTTACATCGTAACTCAGACCGTCAGTTGCAATCGCGTTGTAGAGATTTAACGCAGTAACTGAACGAATAACAGTGAAGCAAGAATGTAACAAACTTGAATTAATATCTTAAGTTTAATGGACACCATGAACATATATGTATATTAAAACTGCTCTTTATGTTAGTGTAGTTAATGGTCGAATTCTAAATGTTATAATTCTAACATGTCCGTAGGATTCCATGTCAAACGAATACGTCGTAAAACATTCATACCACGAAATCTCAATCGAAACGTATCTTGCAGATTACGGAAAAAATATTTAAAATAAAGTACGTGACATTTTCTTGTGGGTTACTGGTATTAAAAACGTGGTAGTTAGAAACGACTCCGTTAGCGTCAGCTGTAGCAAATTACAGGCGATTAAGTCGTCACTTTAAAGTCAGAACGATTTGTATTCGTAACGATATCACTTTTTCACTAATAGATACCTGCATATCATTATATATTATACACAACAGTTTTGTATCAAATGTTCATAACAATGCCAATGGAAACTAGAAGAAAACCTGACATTAGTTTTTATGATGAAGACACAGCGGTAAGTATGTGAAGTAAAGAAAATTTTTTGCTGTCGAATATTTACGGGAGAGCTTTATTACAGGCGTAATAACGTAATTCAGTCTGTCAGACGCAGCTGCCTCCCTTTCCCAACGATTAACCCCTTAGAGGGCAATACTACAGAATTCCCAAATTTTATACATCATTTATCTAGAAATATCGTAGGAGTATTTTAATAATAAAATACATGAGTACAATTAATATTTAATTTCTTGAAGTCTCCCTAGAGTTTCTCAGGGTGAGAATAATAGGTAGGTACTCGAATATATAAACATAATTTGTAAATAACTTTCAATCCATTTGACCTATCAGTCACTTTGTCGGTCTGAAACGTTTGAAAGGCCGTCGTTATCCTCATTTAGATTAAACTAATCATATTTGAAATGATCCCAACTAGTTTCTTTTGTCATTAATAGCACAATATTTCAATATTTTAGTTGAATCGAATATTATAGTTAAATTTACCTATTGATTTTTTATAGTGCAGAACAGATTACTCTGAAATACTGTTACTTATATTCTGAATTAAACATGCAATGAAACCGGTGTTACCTGCATTCCTCATTATTTCTATTCATTTTAAACATTTATATTTATGTCGCCGTAAATTTAAAATTTATTTTATTGGTACGTGGTAAACACAAGCACGCCATGCGTATATTCTAAATAAACAATAAACAATGTTCCTTTTAACTTTGACTTCAAACGCCATAGCAGTGATTTCACGAATGCGTATTTGAACAAAATGCCTATGAGGGACAAAGAGTATGTGCATGACGCATGCAGCGGGCATGCAATATGCCCGAAGCAGTGCATTATATCGGTGCTGTGTACTTATGTACATAGAAGGGCTCTCATGTCATGCTAACATGCAAAACCATACACTGTAATTGAAAAGGAACTCTACATAATTTTTTTATTTATGATGTGAGATTTTTACCCATTCTCCAAAAAATTTGAAACATGATAATTTAATAAAAACTTCGTTTTAATTTGTATGAGGTAAATTACATTCTGCACAAATATAACAGACGCTTAATAAAACTAAGCCCTTTACAAAGTCAAATAGAGCGATGCTGAGCGTAAATCTATTACAAATTGTTTTAACAAGCTATGCATATGAAGGAAGTAAATAATCAATTATTATTTCATATAAAGTACATTGCATAGAGATTTATCTTTTTTACTTATTCATATTGCGTTATCATCAGTAACCTCAGTACAAATGGTTTAGCTGCGAGAATCTGTTGGAGGTAAGGCGACGCAAGATTTATGACGCGGCTGCTGTCCAATTTATTTCATAATACAATAGTTATTTCAGTAACAGTTCCTTTAACAGAGAAGAAATACATATTTAAAAAATGTGTCCGGTTACCATATTACTCCGATAGCCCTGCCTGACTAATGACTGACTTCTTAATGTAATAATAAATCGTAAGATTTATTATTAGGTACATGTATTAAAAGGTACATTGTATTGGATAGTTTTATCTGCAGTTGATTAATAATCTACATTATTAAGTTATTTAAAAACAATTTGCAAACAGAAATGGTGATTCTTAAATGCCAAATAAGAGACTTACATGCCAAAGAACACTCGCCATTTTTTGGATTTGCATAGTTCAATTTTTTTATTTCAGCAGCTGGAGAGATGTTTGAATTAGAACGATCGTATAGTTTTAGTACCAGCACATGTTTGTGTCGTAATAAATTATGTTTCTATTTATTAATGTGTACTAGATGTAGAAAATAATCCTCCACATTCGGAGTAACTTGTCATGACGTTTCTCCTTGACAAGGGTCAAGCGACTCGCTCGTGCCGCTAATATAACTTCGCCAACTTAAGGGATATAAACTTTCAACCTCTAATTACGTATCAAATGTTTAATGGCTTAGGAATCTAGAATTTCAAGTGGCCAAGTAATATAAGTATTTGCATATTATACATACGTAGCAGCTATACCTACAACTCGATAGGATGATATTCTATCCTTATGTTGTTATTGCTTTACTTGGCTTAAATTACTTTATTTGACTTTATATAACAAGCCAACAATAACTATTAAAAATATTGATCTTCATACGATTCCAGTTAAATGAACTAATAAAATAAAACGACATGTTGACCTGTAACCTCGTTATCAACGGCGTGAAGCTCCCACCCGGGCTAATTTTACTTATGATTTATAATATCCGTTTATAATGACGGATAATATAATAAAAGGATATAGCAATATGTACCTACCATTTTTTAGTGCAAAATAACGAAACTCCCTGTGACGTTCATTTTATAGTATTAGAAACGACTGAGGTACTATGTGAGGTTCGCGGACAGTAACACAACAGATACTAATACAATCAGACAAACTGTTAACAAGAACAGACTTGTATGTACTAAATAAAATTTACGTGAAAACAAATTACATTCATTAATCTATTCACATAAAACCAACACATATTTACATAGTCAATGTAAACTTAACATAATTTTTGGACAGTATAAGGTATAAATGCATTTAAATAGGAAATAAAAAAATAGGTACATGTAATTCAAAATTCTTTCACTATGGAAACTGCTGTTTGATATTTTTCACGTTATTTAAAATTCTTAGATTATCAAAAGTATGAATTGAGCTGAGCCACTCAGGATTCCTAACATTAAACGGCCATGGCAGACCATGTATGTAGAAGGTCAAATACATAATACTGAAAGCGCAATATGAGATCATTCTGAGATGTGCCCACTACATCAGAACTGAATTTGAAATGCCTCGTGACTAAATATGTTTCTATCTACTGTGATAAAATTGGCAGAACATTTTTTTTAACAAAAGTACGTAATAGGATTCAAACAAACAAACATACATTTAAAATAATGCCTATGAATAATAAAAAGTTTTAGAATGTGAATACAATAAATTTCGATACCTACATATACATGTTAAGACACTACAAAAAGTTATGGACACTTAAGACGACATTTAGTTCAGGGGTTAATTACTTGGGACAAATTAGACAACGATCGTTTCCAGAAAAACTGGAGTGAACTAGTGCTATGAATTGCGGTCAAATAGTCCCTGGCCGGGCGCCAGGAGCACCGCGGCTCAATTGTTATATAAAAAAAGCTAATAAGATACATCAGGTCATTGCGCAAACAAGCCATCCAGTGTAGTGGGAGGCATTGAACTAAGGAATTTACTCTGTAGAGTAATATTCAGAGCGTCGCTACCAATGATTGGTACTGTAAATCATTGTGATCGAAGTATAGGAATCAATTTCGTAAGTGTGCAATACCAACTCTCATTTATCCTGTTAGTTGGGAGTGGATAAGAAAATGAATACGGAAACACTGAAATAAAATGTGTCAAACGGAATTTGTAATTGTAGTTTTTTGTTTACGTTTGTAATATAAGATAACATTCCTTTATTCTTAGGATCTTTAAGTTAGTGTCAATATTCTAAATCGTTTTTGCTGTAATCATATCTTGATATTATGTTTGTTTGTTTATTATGTTTACAAGGTACTATACTTGCAATCATTGTTGAGTTTCTTTTTAAAGTTTCTCATTAGTTCATTTTCGATATATTACTTACGAAAATATAGGCAACGAGAAGAATTTGTATATGTATTTATAACATTATTTCCATACAGATAGAAGATGGTACGGAAAATAAAATTCATACGAAGGCGAGCTTACACATGATTGACGTAGGTACTTCTCCATGCGAATATAATTTGTGAAAAAGGCTGTGCTATTATAACGAATCCGAGCTTTCGGCAATACCTCTAATTATTATGTTTCTTTTAAATTTACAACAAGTAAATACCTACAGACGGATAAAGAAGAATTGCAAATATGCTGAACTAATTTTTTTAAGAGATACAGATTTATTAAAAGAGATATAATATTCGTTTTCTAAATTAATGTTAATCTTGCTACTTTTCCCTTTTTAATAATAGAGTAAAAAATTAATAGAAATTCTGGCAAACTTAAAATGAAATATAATGAATTAATATGGAAATTAAAAGAAATAGGTATTAATTTAGTACCTACTCGCAGATAAATATTTTGAGCAACCCTCTAACTTCTTGCTGAATACTTTTTAACTTGGAAACAAAATTAAAGATAAAAAATATTTAATATAGTGCCTTTAGCTCTCGTCACGTTTCCCGCTCGAAGTGGCTCGGCCGCCATCTTGGAACGTGACGCCAAGTCCTGACTAGAGGGTTGACGCTTCTCTATTTAAATTTGCCCTCTTTTATTCGCCATATAACAAACAGAGGATCTAATTTATTCGAGAGTTTATTGTTTTTTCGATGCAATTAATGGTGACATTTCGTTTTTGTTTCACAACCCTCGTAATTATAAAATATGTCTTTAATAATGGCTAGCATTTTTTTATATCAAAAGAATTTTAATAACCATAATAAACTTATACCTAAATGGAATATTAAATCATATACAATATTATATTATATCTAAATGAAAAATCATTACGCTACAATAATGAACTAAAATTAATATCCAAATAATTGTTTAAGTAGTAGTTACTTCAATAATCCTGAATTCGATCAAAGTATGATTGAAAATAACAGAACGATCTGTGGCATTGTTAAATAACAAAGTCAAATAAAACATACTCGTAATATCACGTAAGCATTCATATCACGTAAATATCGCCATAAAGGTAAATCGTTCTCACCTCATGTAAATGTTGAATTAAGTGATTGAGCTGGATTTACTGATTGCTATGTACGAGTATAATACTATTCATGCTTCTTTTTTCTCTCTTAAATCGTTGTATTTATTCTTCAAATTTTTACGAACACGTTCTGGTAGTGAAAGCATTTATTTCAGTGTCGATGTAATATCCCGTGTAGCTCTCATCTAGTATTAAGTATTAATCTAGTATTAATTATTCTAATATTTACCTATTATATGAATTATTCTAGAATTTACCCACGGTGATATTAGTAGGTCTGAAGTCCCATTATTTCCACTATTATTTACTGATGTTTTGTTGAGATCCAATGTTACTGTCTACTCGGAGAGTTGCAAAAACAACAATATATCTTAGTGATATGTCGCAAAATTCTGATTCGGTATATTTATTCTTCCTCAGGTATATGCGCGAAGATTTGAGTATAGAAATTCGATACCCGAAAGTAAGCCTTGTTTAAAAACTACCTAAATATTTAATAATATCAATATCGGTGCAGCTCATAATTAAAACTCCTGTTTTTTAAACATATTATTTATACATTATATATATGTAAAAGAATACGCAGAATGGTTATTTTATCGTTAAAGATATGAAACTTTGGATAACAGGAAGTCAAAAATCTTTAATTGTTAAACGATAAAGTTTACCTTAAAGGGTTACCTTCTGCAAGTAAATTTCAAAATTTGCTCAAAGCTTCTAAAACTCGTAATTATAAGTACATTTATTCGTGAATGAACTTGTAAAAAATTATAGTTATATTTTCTATAACCGTCATACATTAATTATTACATGCAGTTACAAAATGAAAATATTAAAATTATATAAAATGTATTGCTTGTAACTCAAACATCCTGCTGACGAAGATGTTTGAATAACTTACCGATATTAAAATTCACTTGAAGTCCTAATCCTAATGAATTAAAAAAGAGATGGACTCTGATCGAAATCTCTATCAAAAGTACGAGTAGAATGATCGTCACATACTAGGACATGGAGAGATCGACGATTACAGGAAATTGCAGTTTCAAAACGGGAATTTCAGAGGTAGGTACATTCCGTCTGGCGAAAATTACTTCTGCGACTATATCGACAAACTGTGAATGTCTATGACTATTGTTTCTGTGCATGAAAAGTGGACAAAAACTGATGAAGTCACATTAAAAAAAGTAAAAAATGCAGTACGTATTCATTTATTCTCATACTATGGTAAATGAAGTGCAGTCACTCAATCTGAAAAAACAAAGACGTTTAATGTTACTAAAAAAATATTTTCAACAGTTATATGTTTCCCACACTGCCTATTTTGTAATTAGTCTTCATTATTTCAATTAACTTTTCTACATAACATATACTTAACCTGGTAAAAGGCTAGATCATGTGCAATATTTATTGCAAAATAGGTTTTAAAAGAAGAAATATAAATAAACGAAGCTAATTAATAAAATAAACATTCGCTTCATGAGAGAAGGCCTATACCCAATAATGGAATAATAAAAAGAGATGAAAAGAAAAATGAGTCTTACTATGAAGATCCAATATTTGGTTCATCAAAGTTGTCTGAAGAGGGTTTAAGGATAATTGGCGCGCGTTTAGTATACGGTTTACGCCTGGTCAAGACATTGATTTACGATATCTCAGTGACTCCGCACTTTTGAGTAGTTAGAAGAATACATTTTCCTGCCTGGACAAGATCTACGAATTAGGGCAATTGTCTACCTATTAGTTATCATGTTCTAGCAGTTGTAGTAACAGTTCTTCCAGATATGTAATTTTATCGTGCGACTGCCAGGTTGTAAATTTCCAATGTGTTTGACAAATGTCTTTAAATCACAATAATCAACCTTCAACGCCTGTTACTTAACTCTGACTAACGTTAGATTTAATGTTCAGACTAGCGGTCATGATGTAAGAGTCGCCCATTCAAAAACAGACCCTTGTCAGTGTTGCTTCTTTTAACATATCGTTTTCTATCTGCAATCGCCAATGGACTACGAGCGCTTCGTTGCGTACTATCGTTGCTGTAGTATCTTATTCAAATATTTACAGCTTATTATACTTTATCATTGCCATGACCAAAGATACTCGTATCATGTACTAGACGTGCTATATTGGGAATAGGTATGTTGAAAAATCGAAAAAAAAATGAAATTGGAGCCGTTAAATGCGATAAAATTTAAGCGATTCACAACTATGTCATAACATCAACGGATACTTCAAGAATTATTAGACGTATGGAAATTATAAAATCAATCGCAGCTTCGTGAATGACCAATATCCACAACCTAAGATATTGTGTGAAATTTTGACCCCGCTATAAACATTTTTTCTATAAGATATCTCAGTAATATCATCCCACAATTAATAATAATGATCAAAACATGAACTAAGTTAATGGACGTTATAATATACCTACTTTGTATCATCTTTATAATGTAGTCGGTACTGCGTGACAAGCTTCTGTTCATGACATTGCTTTAAAATAAAATGACTCATATAAAGACAGGGACTGCATTGAGTCTAGCATCTTCTTATATTGTAACACAAGATTATAAATATTGTAGGTATAACGATGTTACATAATAATTTAAACTATGCATTGGTTTTTGAAGTAGCAATAAGAAGTCGTAGCTCACCATACTATGGCAATGACTAAAAAAGTAAAATTTATTGAATCAAAAACTTTTCATTAATTAAAGTCTCACACACGTTTGACATATAAATCACAATCCACGTCTGAGCGAAGACTCACGCATTCCGTCCCAGACCGGGCTTATGATTATAGTTATGATATATTGAAATATCTGTCGTCTTAATGTTCGCGTTCCTAATTTTTTATGTGTGTCCATGTTAGTCACTGTTTACGAAATTCTCTAGAGGCTGAAGAATAGAGGTCAACTCTGAGAAATCAAAGCATTGCAGTTGATTGCAATATACAACGTATATAGCTATATACATAGTTTCCAAACCTCGCCAAGCGTTGAAATTTGCATGCCTCCGCAGACCGACCATTGCATGAACAAAGCCTGTCAAATGTCTGAGATTCACTCTACACAATAGAGTCGTCCCCGTAAATAGCTATGTAAAATACATCTACACATATCGTGATTTCAAAATACCGCCTTTATATCGATATCTGAAATAGCTCTTTAAACAATACTTTGAAGGGACTAAAACTGTAATTATCTTTGATCCAGCCATTGATAAATCAGAGAAGTGGCAAAAATATCTATTACTCTGGCTGGCCTTTATTATGGAAAGAGGGACCTTGTTAAGCACGCCCAAGACCAGACACTTCTTATCTGTTACTTATTGTAATGACTCTCCATTCTAAATTTACGTGAAATTCAAATCTACTATTAAAGCCAGTCACGTAACCTATAGAAAATTTTCCTTCTTGATACAGTTAAATGAGTTCAAGCTGTGTTATTCTTATTGGGCGTCTAAATAAAACAAACAAATTCCGGCTCTTAAATCTGTATGAAATTCGGTAAAATCGCTACTTTCGCCCGATTAATTTATGAAACCGGCAACGCTAAAAACAGAAGTCAATGAAACCCGAAATACGATAAAATGTGAGTGAAGAATTATTATCAAAAATATATCATGCCAGTAGGTAGGTAGAGACTTTGGTCAAAGCGCTGGTAATTAATTGCAAATTCCCACTAATCGGAGCAACGCCGGGTGTGTGGTTTACTTACCTAACTGCTGGTGGCTAATTGATGTCACCGAATTTCCCGTATTTCAGAGGGACTGAAGAGAAATCGCTGAATCTTTAAGACTACCTACTTTAAAACTTCAGCAATTCCAACAGACGCGATGATTTAACCGTATTTTCATCAATCCAGGTTGAAAACTCGTTATAGAAATGGTAAGGTTTAAGAGCGATTTTTATTATATTCGACATTAAAATATCTTATTTTTCATCATCGGATGAAGTTGCGTAAAAAATAAATTATTTGTTCGAGCGTAGGCTCATATGTATGTTGTTCGACTCTTTTTGTGGTCTACTGCTGGACCGGGTCTCCTCTCATAGTGAGAAGGATTTAGGCCATAGTCTGCCACGCGGGCCTAGAGCGGATTGGTAGACTTCACACACCTCACACCAGAAAATATTATATACTTATAACATCTCAAGGTGTGCAGGTTCCCTCACGATGCTTTCCTTCACCTTTATAGCAATTAACTTTTAAATTTTAGTTATAAAACGCACGTAATAAATCAGAAGTGCGTGACAGGATCGAACCCAGACTAGTATATCACCGATTACATTGCGAGTATTTGATTCTAAATAAAGTTCGTATTTAAAAACTTACACGAGCATTGTATTGGTTTTGTTTTACAAACAAATGGCTGTTTGTTGTTCCTACGTTGAAGGATTTAGTTCTTTGTTTGCTGAAAGGCTTACAAATCATCAATCACCCGTATGAAAATAAAAGAATTAGAGACCCTTAAATCACAGTGAAACAAAACATTCGCAAAACATATTAATTATATTCTCAGTTGAACGCAAAGCAAATGATGTGTTTATTCGTACAAATAAGAGGTGAAACGGAACGAAAAATCAGAGGGGAGCACTTAGCCAGAATCCACACGCGGCCTTTTTACGAGGCCGTATTTTTTCGGATACCAGCCGGTACAGAGCCTGTTTATCTTCCATATTTCACGTTCTTCGTTTCAATTTTCCACATATTTTTATGCATATGCGTAATAAATTTTGAAATTTATCGTTCCATGCTTATTTAACTTTCCCCGGCTTCGGCTAACATGGCTGAGATTAAGACAGATAAAATAAACGTTCATAAGTGCCTATAGACGTTTAGCTTCGAGTAATCATAACGTCGGGCAATAAAACATAGCCTCCAGACCTTCCTAGGATTTATGACTAGAAATAACTTTATTAAGCGTCGCTATGATTTCGGATATTATTAAAACTTATCAGTTTTATTAGTAATGGCACTATGGTTTTAAACTGGCTATAAAATAGGTTATCTAAAAATCTCAAACATTTACGGTGTAGGTACTATAAGAAAAAGTGATTGATATTTTTGTGTCTATTGATTTATTAACGAAATTAAAAAAAATCGCAGAATAAAATGTAGAAACATTTGCGTACACAAAAGAAGCTTAATTTAGACAAAAAGATAACCTGTTGAAGCCTTGACCACGAGACCTGACAATATCTTTAAAAATCTCTTAACCATTTAGTAATTTACGCAACAAACATAAATATCATAACGTATCTATCAAAGTTGTTTTGTTTTAAATAAAAGTAACTATTATATTTTACTACCGAAAATTACAACAAGATCTATGTGAAAAGTATACCAAACATTGACATTTTTTATCTTATCTTTAAGTAGGTAATTATTACACGTCCACGTACACGAGCAACTAAGATGTACATACATATGTGATGTGATTGTTGTGTGTGTTTCACATGATTCTATTTTCAATGGTCATATCCATCAAGATGTGTCAGTAATGTTTACATTATAAACATTAATGATGAACACTTCATTATTTACGTACCAATAAATTGGGTCTAACGGGGTAGAGGCTGGAGCTTTGCAAAAACATCAAGTCTTTTAAGATAAAATGAAAACTTCACGTCACGTTCACGTTTCAGACTTAAAAACCTATAATAGCATAGGAATCGTTTACGTACACCAAACAAACTCCTTTTCGCAGTGACCATAACATTAACGATCACCGCAGCCACGTTAACGGTCGTAATAAAGACATCAACGCCTCCACACGCGTCTTATTACACTATAGCTGCGATAAAAACACTACCCGACTGGGCCTCTACAGTAGGCATTATCCAATTAACTTCACAACATAACATATACGTTGTTTATACCAAGTAAAGAACTCACCTCGCTCAAGCCGAAGAGCACAAAACACGCACACACGCACGAAAAGTATCCGTCAACCACCAAATACATTCATATACATTGCACAAAACGTAGTAGCGTGTAGTGGCGAGCACATGTACTAGTAGAGGCGTGTCGCCGGCACGCGGTCGCGATCAGCTGTTCTTGGTGCGATAATCAATCGCGGATACGAGAGTCGGGGGCTGTTTCGGTAGCGGATAGTGGGTGATCGGGTCGGGGGCCATTCACACGACGAGCGGAGTGGTTGTGGCGCGTCGGCGGCGGCATGACGATCTCCGCACGGGCCCCGCCGCACACGCCGCCACACTAATCAGTAATCGTTGCCGGGAAGGGAGGCTGCGTCGCTCTCGACGCCCCCGTCCCCCGCCTTCGTACCCCTCGCGTAGTCTATACAGCCCCCACCGCAGACAAGACAGTAGGTACTGTTGATTTTTTTTACTTCTTCCCCGTGAAATGATCAGACATTTTAATTATCATGGATCTTTAATCATCCGTTTCGTTACAAATGTTATTTGAACGAAAGTTATATAAATGTCTTTGTCGAAAAGTCATATTAAAATTAATTTCATATAAATTAATAGTACAACGCTCTTAAAATGTTTTATTAGTAGGTACACTAAGTAACATCCCAGATAAAGCCCATAAAAATATTGCTGAAATAAATGTAATAACAAAATTCTTTAGACATAGTCACATAATTATAATATAAAATATTGTCAATATACATACGTTAACTTATTATGTTAATGGTATAAATAAATTTACGGATAATTTGGCAATTTTACTGCTTCTCAATTATAATAGTTAAAATTTTGTGAGAACATGAACGGTTGAGCATTTCTGCTGTTTAACTTGCGACCGCTTATTCTGTGACCGGTACTACGAAGAGCCGAATTTTCAGGGGTGACACACTCCTATTAAATATTCATTCGTGGATTGTAAATTAGCAAATCCTTCAGATAACCGTACCTCAATAGGCAATAACTCCAGACGGGGATGGCGGTTTGTAGCGAACTAACCGCCGCCGGAAAGGCTTACGACGCCTTCAAGGATCACTTGAAATTGAATAATGAAGACCTTACCGCATCTACGTTCTGCGAAATATGTAGATACGGTTAATGAAGTCTAATATGTAGACGTTATCAGTACGCTCTAGCACACTATGATCTATCTGACCAGTCTATCTATCATATTACACTGAACATTTGTATACTTAACCCTTAACTAAATTTATTATATCAATCAATTCCAAAAGGATTACAAGTTTTGTACCCTCGTTTTAATCAATTTAATCAATTTTACAACTCGTTAATACACTTGTGAATAAAAGACAAATTTAAAAATTTCAATAGCACTTATAATGAAAAAAAACTAGTAATTAAGAGCATACTCGTTTTTTTTTCTGTAATTTGTTAAACTCGCATGGTCCGCTCTAAACTTCTTCTATTATTATTCGATCCTTAGTACGAGCTATCAATATTGCATTGATCAGTTGGGAATTTATAACTACATTATATTTAAAAACGGAATGACTTATATTCATTTGATAAGCGAAGCGACCCTGCTTCTAGCGCCTGCGCGGTGGGGCCACGTCAAGTGCCGATCTCAACTTGCCCATCTTTTAAATGCAACGACTCATAGTGGCGCGCCCAAATACAATCTGGATACTCAATTTGACTCGTCGTCGCCATAGCAACCAATCAGAGTATACGCGTTCGCGCGTACTCAACTTTTTTAATGGTTAACTTAATACAATACAAAACCTTACTAAACTACCTTTATTTACAAACCACTGCCATCTGGTATTAATGGAACGCGTCTAATGAGTTCAGATTTAAAGTTACTAAATGTATAAGATCTTTTATGTTGAATAGTTTACAAACGAGCTTCATAACTATAATAAACGTTAAGTGGTAGTCGCTCATAAACCACTGTAACCCTTCTCAAATAGAACTAATTACAATTAAGGACTAATGTTTGGGTCTGCTTGACTACGGCGAGTACTACACATATGTATGTATGTACATACCTATATACAATAAATATGTATGTCACATAAAAAAGTTTTACCTTTCCTTTTTAAGTATAAATTGTAAAAAAATTTTTTATCGCATGCACCAAAATCCTGATGAACTCGTTTAAGAGCTGCTTCAAGTATTTTATTTAACCCAATTTAGTTCAAGAGCTTTTAATCTCGGAGCACGATTACTTGCAGATTACGCAAAGGCTATGATTATAATAAAATTAACAAAATATTTTACTGGTACCGAGGTTTAACCAGTTAACACATCATACACATAGAGATCCCTGCTAATATTACATATAAATGCTATTGTAACTCTGTCTGTCTGCTTGACTTTCACGCCTAAGCCACTGAACCGATTTTCATGAAATCTGCTACAGATATACATATGACCTTGGGAAAGGACATAGGCTAATTTTTATCACGAAAAAAGAGGTTGATATAGGAGATGAAAATTTGTATGAAAGTTCGGTACATTATCGAAGATAAAACCATGAAACTTTGTATTTAGGCGGTTCATATGAAACATATTAGAAAAAAATTAGCTGTTTGTCTGTTTTTCATATATCGATTACTGTTGAAGAGGTCGCGTGGTTGTAAAAAATCTCGACGGCTGGGTGCTTACTTTTTATCCTAGAATTCCTGCGGGGTAGATATTTACACAGGAAAAACTTTGTGACACTTCCATTTCCACGCGCGCGGAGGCGCGGGCAGAGCTAGTAAATAATAATAAAATAATCCTATTAAGCATTTAAGTACACATGACTCACATTTGAGTTTGAGTTCAATGATATGTTTACGATTGTGAAATGCTGTTTATTAATATACGCTTATAAGTATACGCAGTCACACGAAATTTTATTAAAAGAATCTGCAATAATACGGCACACCTGGCGTACCCGGGAAATGATTATCTGCCGTGCTCCGGCTGCATTCTTGGAAAACAATTTTTTGCTATCGATTCTGCGGTATTAAGGGGTTATTTTCCCCGTCCACTCGGATACGACACACTCCCACCCCTGCGGGTTAACTATGCCATCTTCAATCCTCCATCTCTGTTATCAATGGTGAGTAAAACGGTATTTTATATTTATTTGCTTAAGTTTCATACTCCAGACGTCCAATGTCTGTGAACTAAAATCGTGGTCAGCGGTTTGACGTAGTAAGGGCTGCAGCATTTATGTCATTTTTACAAACTTTAAATTAACTAGCAATGTGTGTATGTTGGGGGGGGGGGGAATTTTGCAAGTTAATTTTAGACCAGTTATCTTAAACAGATTGAGCTGAAATTTGGTATATACTTATTCTGAATGACAATGCATGCTGAGCTATGTGACTTTATTTTAATTTCAGTACGGCGGATCATGCATGATGGCGGTCTAGTAATTTTTTCTGCACTATCATAGTATGGACATCAAATGAAAGGGCTTGCTAAGGAGATCAGGAAAACTAATATAATGCCACTTTAAATCCAATATGGCGGATCATGCAAGATAGCGGGCTAGCTATTTTTTTCTGTACTATTACAGTATGGGAATACAATGAAAGAGCTTGTGCTCTGTAAACACGAAAACTAATTCAACGTCAATTAAATCCAAGATGGCGAACTAGTTAGTATTTCTGCACTACCACAATATGCGTATCAAATGAAAGGGCTTGCTGAGGAGAACACGAAATCTAGTATAACGTTACATTACATAAAAGCTTGTTTTTAAAAAGTGTATTTTAATATTAATGTATTATTTCAACACAATACAAAGACTGCCTCCAACCATAGAAATGGATTTGATTATTATCTATTTGCAACTTCATTTAATGTTAGAATTACGAACATAAATGGTATAAAAATCATAGAATCAATATTTGTATTATTAATACTCCTTGTATTACAACATGTTCCATTTGAATGAAGAATGTTCAAAAAATATACAATTTAAAAATTCCACAGTTGAAGCCAATAAATCAACAACGAAGTAATAACGCAAGAGGGTCACCACACAAAGCGTAAAAAATGGGTCGCCCGCTGGAATTATTATTTAAACAGAATGAAAAAAGCGCTGCAGTATCGAGATCAAAGTTGTGGAAAGCGCAAACTGTATACTAGAAAAAAATAAAGAATTTCATTATCGTCGAAGGTACGAAAATGTGTAGAGTTTGATTGTCTAAGCATGTCTTTCAGCAGCATTGCTTAAATAATTATACCGGCGTAGTAATGACTAGAGGTGGAATACCCCGAGTATTACCTACTTCTGCGTGTTGACAGTCTGTTTCTGTAGCGCTGTACATACATAGACCGACGCTAGTAGGTAATCCCTATTTTAAGCGCCTTATATGTACGAGTAGGTAACGCAGACATATAAATATGTATGTATGTACCTACTAATCTAAATTCACCTTTTATGCTTCATATGTATATACCTGGTTTGCAACCGAAACAGACACCTGACGGTCTGTTTAGATTAATCAAATATATCAAAGCGGTCACAGAACAATTTAATATTGACTATGGGATTTTATTTCAAGTGATTTAATTCAAATTATGTAGACTACGGACACATAGTTACACCTTTGTAACTCGTAAATATACATTTATTAATTGTGGAAGTAAATTGTAACTTGATTATTATTTAATTTCATTTAATGAATAATCATTCGTTTTTTAAGCCATGAATTTATAGATCTGCATTTTCTGTTTCTAATAATTCTAATAATCAAAATTAAAGCTCATATGAGTTACGAAATTAAGGAATTCGCATTTTTATTGCTTCTGTAATTACTAAATCCATATTACAACACGTAGATAACAAACATGGTTACAAAATTTAGTAACGAAACATGAAATGTACAAAAGTACCTAGAATGAAAAAAAACATCGTAATCAAATGCCATAAGGAAACTCAACTCACTGTATAAAAATTAGGTCGACCAACGGAAACACTTTTATGCAAAAAAACTACAGAGGGCATCATTTCAACTGAAATATAAGGACACAGTGCACGTTGACTTGAGGGTCCTCAGCGCCCCCAAGGGGCAGCGGCAGCGGGAGGCACTCATTGTTCTATTCGGTCTCTAAGGCAGGACTGCGTTTTATAGGGAACCGTGCAGTGTAATATAGACACTTCGTTTTGTTTCACATATTATAGGTATTTAAAGGATAGGTAGGTACTCACGTTAAGCATGCACCACCTACACATTTGTATACCAAATCATCTCTCCTCCCAAAAATGAACTGGCTTTCTGAATTTTCTTTCAACTGTATGTAAATGAAATATTATATTGAAACGATACCATAGTAAAAACCCACCGACTAAAGTCGCCCTAAAGTCCGAATAAACACAATAAGTACTTAATTATAATGTTACTAAAAACTCTTTCCTCTTGGGTAGAAAAACAAAAAATACACAAAAGTAAACTCTTAATAGTGCAATATTCTTTCCCGGTCAAGATATCTTTCGAGATCATTAGTAATCGTTAGTGAACTTTGTTTAGGAACTCCAACTTGGCGCTCGTCAATCACAATGTCGGCGACAGACACAACACTGCCCTATAAAGAATATAAACATTAAAGTCTAATACAAGATAATGTATAAGAAGACTTGTGTAATTTTGTGTAGATAGACTTTTGTGATGAAATAGATCAGATAGGTACTGGCCGACCGAGGAGTCAAGAGTCCAAAAACAGCACGTTTGTATGAAGAGAGCGATGAATATCAAAGGCGCACGTCAGGTTTGTAAGGAGAATATAATATATTGTCCTATATATAATATAATAAATATTATGTATTATCAAACACTATTTTCAATATAATGTAGAAAATTCTCATATTGATAGTGGCGGTATTGTGCAGTGTAAATAGCCACCGATTTATGACCCGCGTCCGAACCAGCATCGCTCCATAATTAACGATAAAATCTATACCAAATATACCTAATAGAGCCCATTTGTCACCTTCAGTATTATATAAAATTGTACTTATAAATCTTTATAAAGGAAATTACGATGATGGGAAGAAAACAATGATAATGATAACTGTATTATACATATAAACAGCATCGTATCGTAGGTATTCTTTGTATATTAACTACTCGTAACTGCATTTGAAATGTAAGAAAAAGAGTGTTAAAATTAATAATTTTTTCTTCTTTTAAAACTATAGTACCTACCGAAAAAGGCTTGTTAGGCTTTATGGGGGAAACAGCTATTTATACAAAAAAATACTTACTAAAACACATAATTTGCAGCTCCGCTAACCGTAGCGAAGTAGGTTAGTACCAGTATTAAATTTCCTATCAGTGAATGCAGTTTACGAGCCAAACACGCTTTATAACAACCACAGCAGCGAAAGGTCCTTACAGCGATAGTCATTGGCGTTAGTGTATTTATGGGCACCGATTTATGACCATGCTTTATACATTACTATAACGAAGAGAAAACTCACAGATAATACAAAGATAAAGAGCATTATCTCTACTAATATTTATAGTAATGGTATATTTGGTGATAAGTAATAAACCGATTGACGATATTTCGAAGTCTAACTAAACACACATATATACAACAGTATATACACAATGGATGCAATTAATTCGAATGTTTAGTTATCTAAAGCGAAGAAATGAATGGAATTGTTTAAATACATATATTATTGTTTTCTGAAATTATAAAACAATATCTTACCACATATGTTATGTAGCGGAACATGCCAATCGTTTAAGACAATCAAAATTAAGAAAACCGAGAGCAATTAAGCTTTGGTGATATTTCCAGCGATGGCAGTTATTTCAGAGGAAGGAATATAAATCTAGTTCACAGCGAACGAACAGTTCGGCTAACTCCGTACCACTTAGTCCTTTTTATCGGAATCCGAAACGAGAGAAATTAAATGTGCTGAAATTTTAAATTGCCAAGAGTTTGTGAGCGAAAGTTTCTTCAATAATTAAGCTTTTAAGTTTTTTACTTTCTCAAGGATATGAGTCTTTAATATCGCCTGTTAAAAGCGCGTTATTAATTTTAATGTGTCTGTGTGAGTGAGAAGAAATTGATTTGCCTATATTTTTATCACGAGTCCTGAAAATACGTTTATCAAGAAAATAAATAGTTAGTAGTAATTATTTTAAAGTAAGGACAACAATTCGTGATTCTGCCATCGTCCAGTCTTTCCATATGCCTGCACCATCTTAGAATGTTCGTACTTCTTAATTTTAGTCAGATCTCCTTGCACGCCATATAAGGCAAAAATGTATAATATTTACCTCAATCAAGTAAGTGACTGCAAGTTTGTATGTGTAGGGATATAATTCTACAGAAGTCATTTTGAGCTCGTCGTAATAATGTACTCGGAAGTACTTTAAGGTAAAATTGTCACTTTGAAAGCGTTGTATACTGTGCTTCATTTCTAGTTCCGGGGGAACCCTATATTAAGCATATAGGTAACAGAACGTAACAGTAACCGTAACCGGTAATCGGCGTCATAGTCACGGTACACATGACTGCCAGTATTGATTTTAGGGTATTTTGGACCGCGCTACAATGAACATTTCAACAGAGTTAGGTCAATCGAATACGATCTACGTAACAAAACATACATAGATGTGCGTAAATTTTCATTTCTGGGTGTTATAAAGTTGTTAAATAGGGTACGTAAAAATTAAATAACAGATTACAAACGTTGTGCTTCAAATAATCTTTAAGGGTCAGTGCGTAATCGGAAAAGTTAAAATAGAAGAATATTAATTCGGGGTTGACAGCAGAAGAAACATATATGTATTTCAACCGTTTAGCACTACTGCTTGTAGGTACTGCAGAAGAGTTTGTGATTTGACAAGTACGGTATGTTGAGCATCTTCATTGCATCCTCATTGATGAAGGTTCTCACATACGACATTAACTGAGCTTTAATACTACGACATGCACAACTTTGAGCTTGAATACAGATGAGCTCAGTGACATTATTTGTAACTGAGTATTGATTTTTAATATTATAAATGAATGTGTTAATTTCATCACTAGTCATCATTTCTTACCTACTAATCCGCACTAAATCACCCAGTCCAGCAGTGGAGCAATAGAAAGGGTCGAAAAACAACAACAAAATCATTACCTCAAATGTGTGAAATCAATATGAGTTTACAAGCATTATACTCCTAATCGAAACATTATGAAGTCAAGAGAGTTTGGATTTTCTCCTCTATCTTTTTGGAAACGATATAAAATCAAGAATCAAGAAACTTTAATCAGAGTAACTAAAAGATTTAATATAATCTTCGCCAAAAATATCTACAAAACTCGTATTTCGGATTTCATTGCATTGCATTTCCTTTCCAAGAAAAACATCATTGTGTGAGAATATCTTTTGGTCTAAGACAATGCTCTTTGGGTTGCACCGAGCTTCACAAAAGCTGAAGTTTCTTTAATTTTTTTCTGCCCTGGCACAAGTACCGTCGGTACGACTAGAACAATCCCAGGACTGGAAGGGCATGAAACAATGGTGCACTCTGCAATTACCCCCAACCCTCATACGACTCATTCACACATTTCCGTCGCGGTTATAGGGTTAGGTTTAGGTACTATAGCTCTCTGCTGTGCTTAGTCAAACGATTTTCACTCTTATGTTGTTTATATACAGATCACGTCTGATAGAGTAAGGACGTTGGATGTGATGCAATGTAAGTGACAGTTTTTTTTTGCTCGAGCGTGTTATACCTACTCATACACAAAGAGCTTCAGGGGAAGTACCCATAAATTTTTCTATCTCCATTCTTAGCGCAAAATGATTGTTGTCAAGTAACTATAGTAAAAATATCATTCAGAATAATCAACTACATACATACATACAAATACAATGGATATTACTATTTCCTATGTATTTTCTTGAATCATTGGTATAACAGGTATAAGGTACAAATAAATACTCCCCAAGTAATAGACTTATTAACAGTTATTACTAACTCTACACACGCACTCCCATAACTATAGTCCTTTTAGTGGAAGGACACAAATGCCCACGGGTCCAACTGTGACTACTGTCTACACTCTACTGTTAGCTACACTCTTCACATAAAAAAGATGGTTGGTATTTTACAAAAATTCAGATGAAAACTTTAAGTTTTATTTGTATAAAAAAATAAACGAACAGTATTGACTTAACAATGCTAAAACAAATCCAATATCCCGACTCTACATTCCTCTTTAATTGAAGAAAGGAGCTACTTATTTGAACTTAATAAACTGGTTTCCTAAGCAGTTTCCAACATCGGGGAGCTTTGTGAGTTGCCAAGATTCCCGACTTGTTTCTACTTTGTTTTTAATTCACACTGCTTTCTTAATTATAGGTATATTATATGGGCATAGACACTTATAAATACGAAAACCAGAACACTCCATAAGATGAGTAAAAACCAACATGGAAAAACGTAATTCTGACAAACGCTAACTTCGATACTCTAGTAAAACAAAAACAAAAATAGTAACAAAACTGATATGGAAATAATAATAACAGAAATTTCACCACCTAAACCAACATTGAAGGTCTCCTTACACTGTCTAGTAGGTCTATAGTAAAGAAGAAAAGGTTAACCTAAATACAGATTAAAGCCTACCTAAAATATTAGTCCAAATTCTGTACAAAGGTACTTGTCGGCAAGTTCAATATACCATGCTTAGTACGGAATGTTATAACCTTAATGATAGCGTCGTTTCATCGTCGTCTTAGTTTCTTACTCGTATTATATATTATTTATAAATATAATAATTTTATAAGGACATGTGAAATAGAATTGTTTCACAAGGCGATTTATGATCATACAACCCAAGGCAAATCCGACGCGGGTCAGATAATGCGCTAGGCTTCCGTACAAGGATATTTGTAGAGGCTTAACATAAAATAACCTAAAAAAAAAGTTTATGTTTATTCGACATAAAAGAGGCATTGCGGCTACTATATTTGTTCAATTGTTCACGATCGAAATATTAAAACAAGACTACAATTTATAACAGGGCAAAAATGTTTGCAATCCATTTTACAAAGTAACCATTTGCGCAAGTATAAGATTCGGTAGATATTTTTTTACGTGCGTATCTAAACTAGTCTTATTTTGATACTTTATTAGATAAGTAATAACTATTCCATAAATTGCTACATCTACGATCACAATTTAATAAGATAACTCTGGCTTGGCATTGTTTCAAAAAAGTCATTTATCAATGCTGAGCTTGGGGAAATCCTACGCGCATCCATCCGCCGTTGAGATATAACACGCGACGCCGTCCTGTATATACCTTAGCTGCTATTGTAATATTATACATAATTTTTTCATTCAACACGTTAATCTAAATAGAGTTAAAATGTTGTGTATGATTTAAAATAACTGTTATTGTGTCTTAAGTTAAACAACGTAATGAAATAAACCTTTTCGGATTTGTTCTCTATCTGTTTGTTCACGGTAATCTTTCTTATAATTAAATACCTACATTTTAATGAGAATTGCACTGAATATTAGGAAAAATATGTAGGACCAGTCAAAGAGTACCAACACATACACCTGCCTCAATTTATCGGGGAAATATTTGCAAAGTATGATGGATGAAAAATGAAAAACCTTAAAGAATATAAAATTACATAGTACCTACTGCAGTCTTTTTCCGACACTAATTTTATAGAAATCATACAAAAACCCAATGGATACAAAAACATTTGAAACAGACATTTTGTAGAGGGGATTTTTTTCAATATATTGTAACAAACAACATACGGAACGATATGATAATATATTGCGTTAAATTTTCATTTAAGTTCCAGCATTAGGCGTGCTGTTTGCATTACCCCTTCTGTGCAATATAAAGGGCTAATTGGAATGATGTGAAAACACACAGTCTCAATACACGCCCTATTTTCGGTAAAACCCGCCATATAGAACTCAAGTATCAATTTCAGCTTGCGTCTGAAGCACCAATAAGGGCCCAAAATCGCAAATACCTACATATGGATATTTCCTGATGACGTTGATGTCCAATAATAGACGTCGGTGGTTTTTAATTATGATAACCTATCTTACAAGTAAAGTAACTTTGTGACACACTGATTTCCAGGCGGGCGAAGCCGCGGCGACAGCTAGTAACGTATATTCCTACTCGCTGATTATTTCGAAAATTGCTGTGCTATTGATTTACTTATTGGTAGACGTTTAGTCAATACCTCTTGAAACTTGCGTGTTCACTGCACTACGCTTTCACAACATTCATCTCTTCAGTGTCACCCAGCTGCAGGCTGCAGACATTAATTAGAGAGTATTGAAAAGAGCAGACGATCTAAATTAGACCCCTTTCACTGCTGTCAAACGTATCACAGTTATATTATCTGAATTGCGGCTTAGTAAAATATATTAATGTATATTCACATATTATGTACTACATACTTGACAAATAATATCATGTGAGTCATGGCATATAAATAAATAACAGGCAAATTACTAAACAGAACTTTCCTGTACATGACATTCAATTGAACCGTTGCGTAAAACAGAAATCGTCGTATAAATTGATAGCGCCATCTAGTTCAACAATCGAAAATCTGATTCAATATATTCATCAGTAAATGACGTCTTAGAATATACGGGTACTTACATAATTTTAAGATCAATTATTTTTCTTCAAATTAGATCGAATGAAAGCCGCCAGTATTCAACAATCCTCTAAAATATTTGCAATTTTCAGAGCATTTAAACGGATTTCGTGCGATATTTACCAAAAATACGAGGATTTAACAGACCGTAGTTGTAGGGCCGACATTCACTACATATATATATGTTTGCATCTGATTTTGGAATTGTATAATTAAATACTCATTAATATTAGAAGAAATTTTATTTATTAAAATGCTGGAATGCAATGACATTAAATGCATAGAACTTAGATAACAACTCCAGCCATATAGAAAAATTAATACACTAAGAATATGGAGTAAAACATAATTTAGCTATAAAATCGTGCTATTGCACTAATGAAGATTTTAGTATATTAGTCATTTACATATTCTTATACACATGTAAGCTAACCAATGTGTCACGCAATGCAATAACCATTAAAAAGCAAACATCTAACTGTAAAGTAGATTTGGCAGTATTCACACTTTACTGACTACTAATTACTTAGTAAGTTATTTGTTAAGCATTGTGTTTTTTTTTTGTTAAGATAGACAAAAATATTCTATCTTCCTATTTTGAGCAAGGTTAAAGAATAGATTGACACATTTGCCTGGCTGTGCTGACATGTGTAAAAAATTTCTTGGTGTAACTTATATATTATTACATAATAGACAATGTGAAATTTATGACTGAATACTGGCAATTTTTATGCCTACATTATGTCATGGTTCCAAATACTGGATTGTGCCGACAAATACTTGGGCCATACTCCATGTATGCTTGCTTGCTGTGACAAACTTGGTAGAATTCAGGTGTAGAGCCCAGCATGCTCCCTCCGAACCACACAGCATATCTCTGCATATTGTGTGAAATCACCTGCACGTCTATCGGCTTAGGTGTTATACGTCCTTCAGACAACATTGTAGAGAGCTTCAATCGAGCATCGACAGTGCGTTTTATATCCCTTTGCAACCGTCTCCCAAAGTCACGGAACATAGTGGATCCGCCTGATAAGACAATATTACCATATAAACCTCTTCTAACATCAATGGGACAAGATTGGATAACTTCATCCACCATCTCATTTAAAGGAACTGTAAAATCAGCATTGGAAAATTCAGGATGGAAGAAAATTTCAGGCCCTAAAAATCTTTCATACCCAACATCAACAGAGAAAGGATTTTTTGTTATGGCATTAATGCCTGCATACTTCTTCATCCACTTTCCAGGATCAGAATCATACTTCGCAAATTCCTTAGCAATATCTGGACAGATATAGCTGTACCGCTCTTTTATTGCTTTGGCCGTTTCCAAGCTCTGTTCGGGAGGAATGCCAACTTCACGCTCACGGAGTAAGGATTGAATAAATGATGTTATATTTCTTCCAGCGATGGGGATGTGCTTAATACAGGAACCAATAACATAGCCCTCTGCTACTGGCACAATGTGAGTAACACCATCGCCACTGTCTACAACGATCCCAGTAAACGTACGTCCGGCGGAAGTACGAGATTTCCACGACGCAGCGAGCGCAAGCACCGCTTGCACAGCAATGTACAACCCTGGTACATTGAAGGATTCGAACATTATTTCGGCTAAGTACTCACGGTTTTCGGGAGTATTTAGCGGCGGCTCAGTTATCAAAAAGTGATGGTCTTCTGGCTCGGCTCTCAAATACTTAAAGATACACTGCTCTATGTATCGCTCCATCAAATCCCAGTCTTCGACAAGGCCGTGGCGTACTGGATATTTCACGGCATATCCAGTTGCATCGAAAGCCTCATCACCGATGAAAAAATCTAGATCCTCCACTGCTTTTGTCATACGTCTGGTACTCTGGTCGCCTACTTTGGCAGTTTCCTTTATCGCTATGGCTGACGGGATGATAAACTGCGGTTCTTTATTGCCGGCAAACCCCAATTTGGTATATCCAGTGCCCACATCGATTACACAGGCCGGAAGGCGATCTCCCATGTTAGATGGTATTAATAAAATATGTTTGAAATTTTGTTAAATTTAGAACAATTGCTATCGTTTTTTCTGTTAGTATTAGTACACGGTAAAATTATCAGAAAACACAGCATAGATTACGAGTGTGACAAATGCATGACATCGTACGGAAGATGATTAATGTACGTTCCGTTTCACAATAGTGCTACAAACATTGATCAAATTGTATATAATCTTTATTATTTTACTTTAATAAAAAAAAGTTCACAGCAAAGAAATGAGTATTTTAATTAATTTTTTTTTTACTATTTTATGGTTTTCGATATACGTATTATGATAATTAAAGCTGGATTCTTTACTGAATCGAACCTTAAATTGTACTTATATACCATACCTATATACATTGACTCAATTATTTTAACATAAGTACTTTACTGCTTTCTGCCTACCCCGTTAGGGACCTGGCGTAACGATATGTATGTATG
The DNA here is from genome assembly GCA_018246895.1 of Aspitha aspitha aspitha. Classification (NCBI taxonomy): domain Eukaryota; kingdom Metazoa; phylum Arthropoda; class Insecta; order Lepidoptera; family Hesperiidae; genus Aspitha; species Aspitha aspitha. The sequence continues at coordinate 34,232 of DWGJ01000234.1, forward strand.
TATTTATATTTCAAATTAGTTCAGTAACTTTGTAATTGATAAATAATAACATATTGAGGCAAATTCTCAAATAACTATTGAATCCCAAACTGGGCTGACCCTGTTTAATGGTGTTCAAATAGTTAATAACCTATTATATATAAATACTAGTGGACCTGACCACGCGTTGCCGTGATTATACATGTTAAATCATATATATGTCAAATATCGTGCGTTCAGATATTTACTTTATGTAAAAATTTATTGACAATTGCCATTTATTATTTATTTATTTTATAAAAATTATACTATCTTTTAAGATGGATCAAATAGATACGTACAAAATTTCATTGAAATCGGTTCAGTGGTTTCGGAGATAATCGCAAATGAACATGGTGACACGGCATTTTTATATGTAAAAGAGATGTAGGTACTTATACGAATAATTAGACTCGACGTTTTTTTAAATAAATCACAGGAGTTGGGAAAGCAATGAGACAAAGACAAAAAATAAAAGCACTGAATAATCTTTTTATTGTGACCCATTTCTAATTCTACCTATATATTTACACAATATACATTGCAGGAATGTAAGTTTTATGCAAAAAATTTAAGCGCTATTGTTCTGTAATACAGCTTTTATTTTGATACAATTACAATAATGTTAAAAAATCAATACAAAAATACTGCAAATAGAAGTGATTTGTTTTATGAGTATATAAATTAATCGCATATATAATACAATGCTAAAAATACCTTTATTTATAAAATTAATATGTTAGGTAAGATCCGACAATGCATTTTGTATTATTTATGAAAAAACAATGAGCATACTAAAATCATATTAATTAGCCTAACAAGAACATTTTTAAAAACATTTACTGCAATAACACGAACAACAACACATTATGCCCTTTATTTAAAGATATCTGCTAATCTCTGGTAAATAGAAATCAATTACATAGAGTCATATTATTTTGCAGTAGATTAATAATTTTCACTTTAACAAAAGTAATCCAATAAATATATATTAGTATAACAGTTAGCACTGAAAATAGATAAGTACAGTACAAAATATAAATCAAATTATTATATCAACAGGTACACTTTGCTGTTGATTATAATCAATTGATAATAAAGAAAAACACTTTCCGATCACTATCTCCATGTACAACCATCTTTTTCATATAAAACGGTAATCATACAGAAAAAAGCAGCCTATGTTGATTGCTATACACAGGTATTATGATCTTGCTTTATACCAAATTATTGGATATCAATATATAACAACACAGAATTATTCATCTCAAATTTTAAATTTACTAATATCAGTATCATATCTATCAGACTTAAACAAATGTTATAACCACAACATATCTAAATATCTTACAGTATAAAATTCTGCCTTATAATTGTCCTTTATGCCAAGAGTATAGCATTCAGATTTCTCACCACATTGCATAATCAGAGTCATCCATGTCAAAGATGGTGAAGAAACCAAGGATGGTCAGATACACTACAACATTTCCGGCCAAAGTCAAGTAACACGCAGCCCACTCGATCTGAAATAAAAATATGTAATCTGCATCATACATTCATAATATGGAACATGTAAAGATTGATGCGTGCTTAAAATGTATACCAGATATGGATATTATGTAATTTGTAGCAGTCATTCCTGATTTTCATGGTTACAATTTATAAAAAATTATGAATATGTCTTGGTACCTAGCGAAAATTTATTCAAATCTTTCTAAAAGAAGTAAAGCATATCCAACAAAATGCACTATAGGACCAATATAAATTGTTTTAAATGCACCAATCATACGACAGAAAATTGTTCAGTAGGATATGAGTTTTTAATTCATATTCATGTAGGTATATATAAATCAGATAATGATATAAATAAAAATTCATGTCCCACTCATATTACAAAACGCTTTGCTGACTCTTCGGGTGTTGCACATGTTGATAGGCAACAGTGACCACTTACCATCAGGTGGCCCGTGAGCCTGTTTTCTGTAAGTGTATGAAAAAAAAATTATACAGAAGTTAAATAATAAATATAAAACATTCCATTTACCGCTTGTTTTTTGTTATGCACCAAAGCCTTTATACATGTTAGTTATTTTATTTACCAATAAAAGAATGATTACAGTTAGCAAAGTAATGTGGATAGAGACACTTACAACAACTGATCGAGCCAGTACTATTGGTAAAGCAAATGTACTGACAAGAATGCCCATGGTAATGAAGATAGCAGTTTCCATGCACGGTGAATGATTGCTTCCAGTGGAGTCGGTGTGCCGTCTCGCTATCATAGTTGGTATCGGGCACAAAGCATAAAACAGCACAACAAAGAATGCATACCACGATCTGAAAGTTAGAAGTGGTTAGTTGAGTATTAAAATTATGATTATATTTACATCTTTGATTTATTGTGTAAAACCTATATACTTATAGCATGCAAATTTAAAAAGATATCAATATAAAATTGCTCAACTGTCATTATTGTATTTCAAACATATTATTTTAATCCACTAATCCATTTTTCATTATCTACAAACTGAAAAATTAAACAAATCACAAAACTATTTTAATGAACCCAATCATTAAAATTGATTTTAATCTTCAATTGGGGTTTAAAACAAACCCCCATATAAGAAAAACAATTCGTGAGATTTTCTTTGATTGTAATAAGTAGAACTACCAGTCTTTGTTTCCAATAAACATGTTTGTTATTAAAATGTCTATATGATATTAACAAGTTCAGATTTTGATTGATAACACTAACAATATATTATGTACTTAGTGCAAAAAGCATTGAGTTGCTTGTGTGGGTAAAAAACCACTGTGTAAGAACTGATAATAAAGTAAATAAAAAACTGAAAATTAAAAAAACAATTTCAGGGATTGTACAAACACTTGTAATATCTTAATGCACAATATAAACTCACGGAATTGCGGACTCTTACAGTCAAGGACAATTACAAGGACAATCAAGCAAATCAAACTCTAGAGAAACAAAATTATATATTTGGAAAAACTTATAAATTTATCTGATAACTCTATTACAAAAAGAAAGAAAATGATTGAATATTTTACTTACTTGTATATTGCACAGGCCAATATAACAAATGTCATGCCAATAGATCCAGCAAAAGCCAGGGACACCAGACTGTAAAGTTTAAAACAAATAAATAGTATGAGACAGCAACACA